>JBBMOC010000635.1:0-25631 GCA_037975185.1 Centropyge bicolor
CCTCCTCTGAACTGTCTGACGGCTTCGCTCCGACGTGTGGAGAATCCTCAGGTCAGTTCAGCTGGAGCTTCCTCGTCTCGGCTGCTCCTGAGTTCAAGTGAAACTCAGATGGAACATCAGGACCAACGTTCAGTTCAGAGACACACTCATCAGACACAGGATCAGGAATAAAGGTTTGTCTTCTCTCACGTTTCCCTGACTCCAGCCTTTCCAGCAAACAGGAAACGTTGATGGAAAGTTATTTGCTCATTAACCAAAATACTGGACGGATTCAGATGTGACACTTGGCTCATGTTGCTCGCGTGACAACAAACCAAAAGAAGATCAGTCCCTCATGAAAACAGCTTCCACTGATTTGTTCTGCTCCAAAGTGTCATCGTGTGACCTGCAGAGCTTCAGGTGGACGTCAGAGCAGGTTCCCTGAGGAACGCCCTCGTTAAGTCTGCCGGCTCCTCGCGGCCCGGACGTCCAGGTTCTCCCATGGACCTTTAATGGATGTTTTTCTCTCTGTTTGTTTTTTGATGAGGGACCTAAAAGCCTTTTATTAATGGAGTTTAAACATCAACAGCTCGAGTCACACGAGATCCTCCCAAACCAGAGGGGACGCTTTACTCAGACTGTTTGTTTTGTTTTAATCTTAATGGAGCTTCAGTATCACTTAATGAGCCCAAAGGTCGGAGGTGTGTGTGTGCGTGTGTGTGCGCTCTGGAGCCACACTGAAATCAAGGCTGCCTGCATCACACACACACGCACGCACGCACACACATACACACACACACACACACACACACACACACACACACACACAGAGGAATCAGTGAAGCAGCTCAATGGCTCACTGCTGCCACCAACTGGTAACAAACAGAACACACTTCACTCCACCAGCATATTAAACGTTATGCAGATGTTAACAGTTACATTATGATGTTAATATGAAGGTGCAGACCCAGCAGGGGGGTGGATGGATGGATGGATGGATGGATGGGTGGGTGGGTGGATGGATGGATGGATGGATGGATGGGTGGGTGGAACACATCAGGGGCCATCCACTGATCAAAGGTCTGACACATGATGCCTGATTCTCACACACTCCTTCCTCAACCACAGGTTCTCACTCTGTGACACAATCATCCTGTCATCAGTGTGACACTTGTCATTTTATAGTATGAACATAAGAGGGTGCTGTTGCCTCGTCTGTCCTCTCACTCTCTTCTTAAACTTCCTGCCATTCTTAAAATCTCCTTCCAGTGAAAACGTTTATCTGAATTTGGGGAAGTTTCCAGAGAATGTGAAGGATGAAATGCTTCTCGTGGGTTCAGACGTTTCTTCTGTTTCTTAAGACCATTAAATCCTTTTAAAACTATATGACATAAGAAAGACAGAAGTGACCATAAGACGGACAGGAAAACAGACTCCTTATGTTTCTGATGTTGACGTTCAGTGGAGACATGAGGTTTACAGGTTCAGAGTTATACATGGAGTGAAGAAGAAGAGGATCAGGACACAGAGCTCTGAGGCCTGGTGTTTAAGTGCATCACTGTTAACGATATTCTCTGACCGGGATGAGCTCAGACATCTCAGTGAAGTGAGTGTGTCAGAGTCACATTGTTCAGAAGAGAATCTGTGTTGCTCTGCATCTTAACGACGTTAAAGCCGCGATGAGATGTTACAGGTGGAGCTGAGATTCTCGTCATGATGTTTGAATCCAGACGAGCTGAGTCCAGTCCTGCTTCAAACTGTGGGACAATGAGAGCAGTTTGTCCTTCAGCACAGTGAAAAATCAGACCAGAGCTTTTCCTCCAGACCCCTCCCCCCTTTATTCACTGTCCACACACACACACACACACACACACACACACACACTCCTGTGTCCTCGGCCTCAGAGTGTGAGCTGAGCCTCTCGGGTTATTTTGGGGGTCAGCTGTCGTTGGACCCGTCAGCAGGACCCTCCTCCTCGTCTCTCTCTCTCCTTCCTCTGTCTCTTCTTCACCTCCTCTCCTTCACTGCACTGATCCTGGTAAGACTCGTTTTATTCTCCTCCTCTTGTTTTCATCAATGTCACGATGAGTTGTTCCAAACTTCAACATTGAAAGTGTACGTTTTTGCGACTTTTGTTCGTTTTTCTTCAGTAGATTTGTTTAAAAGAATAAGTTTTTTGCCTCAAAGTTTGCTGCAGTTTGTTGTTGTTCTGCTGATCTGCTTCACTCTAACATGCTAACATGGTGTGGCCTCCTGGAGGCTCCATCATGGCTGCCAGGACTCGAGAGCCTGTGAATGTTCTGTGGAGTCTCAGTGAAATCTTCCGTCCTCACTTCGCAGCTTCAGTCTCATCGTGATGTCGCATTAGCAGATCGATGACACTGGGATTTAAAGGTCATGTATTTGATGATTCTGTGTGTGGAGGACTGTGACAGGAAGCTCAGAGGAAAATGTCTGAAACTGTGTCGTAAAGTTGTTGATTATGTTTCAGTGTTTAAAGGAAATGTGCAGCGTTTTATTGCTGTTTCTAACTGTTGGAAGAGACTTTTATCAGAGATTGTTAGTTTTGATTGTTTGGGCTATTTTTTCAAATCTTGACTATAATTTATTTTGATTTAGAAGTTTTGGTATCAGAGAATATGTTCATCAGATATTGTGACAGCTTGTTTATTTTGAAGAGGCTGACAGCTTGAAATTCAGGAGGAGGGACTGTGATTGGTTGCGTAACTCAGTGGGCGGAGTCTGATTTTGATTTTGAGAGCAGAACTTTAGGAGGAGGATTAATGACATGAAGCAGGTAAACACAAAGTAGCTGGAGTCACAGAAACACACACACACACACACATTCCCATGTTTCGTGTGTGTGTGTGTGTGTGTGTTGCGTGTGGCAGTTTGACCATATTTGGGCGTTCTTAGAATAGACGAGACTATAACAGGTGTGGTCTGGAGTGTGAGTGTGTGAGTGTGTGTGTGTGTGTGTGTGTGAGACCGGCTGCCTCAGACAGCTAATTTTAACCTGCCAGATACAATAACGGTGGCAGCCGTCGTGTTGCAACAGAGCTGTGATGATAAACGGCCACTGGACAGATTCAGACACACACACACAAACGCACACACACACACGCCACTCATCAAGACCAGGAGGAAAAACAGTCTTTCAGTTAATCTGATTGGCTGCTGCTGTCAACACACTTGTGTCGTCATGATTTGAAAAATCATATGAACTCAGAGGAAAGATCAGTTGATCACTAAAATCTAAAGGGTTAATCTGCTTGGGAGCACGAACTTGACTTGGACATTTAATGACCATTAGATCTTGACATTTGGACATGAAGCCAGTGCAGAGACCTGAGAGAGACCAGGACTGATCCAACCAGCTGATTCTCTGACTCTTGTTTTAAAGCTGGCAGAATGTCGAGTTCGACATAGATTTGTTGTGGCTATTAAAGACTTCTCACTCGGTTTTTGGTCGCCATGATCGCTGACATTCAGCCGTCTGTGTTTTGCGTGAAGGACATTGATCTCACATGGTCACATCCAGTTAGTTAATTGTTCAGTGTGTTTGCAGAGAGAATCTGTGGGACTGTAGTTGTTTAGAGACAGAGAAAAATAAATGTGTGTCATCTGCAAAACAGTTGATGTTGAAGCTGTGCCCATAAAAGCAGAGAGGCTGCTGGGAGGCCCGAGGCGCCGCAGGAGTTTAGAGGCTTATTGTCTTCATCCATTTAAACTCATGTTCCATTAATAACACGCCAGCTGATCTGTCACATCAAAGCTCTGAGATGTGGCTTTAACAGAGAGACATTTTACACAGGATCAGTTCGCTGGTAAAATACAGACATTGAGCACATGTGGTCACGTATTGATCAGGGTTTTTCTTTGAACCTGCTGAAGCTTGAGACACTCACATGTTAAGTTTCATTTGTCGAGTTCACTAGTTTGTCTGAGATACATCCGGACAGACTGTCTCCTCGATCCTCCCCAGAGCTCTGAGGATGGAGACGTCGGTGAAAGCAGCTGAAGTGCTGGTGCCTCCTCAGCCCGAGGTGGCGTCCTCCTCCTCTGACACTGAGAATACCGAAGCTGAAGCGACTGCTCCTCCTGCAGCCTCCGACTGCTTCGACCCCATGGAGGAGTTCGGCCGCCGGCTGGAGGACATCATCAGCACCTACGGCTCAGCGGCCGCTCTGCTGGACAGACAGGTGGGTCAGGTGACGTCAGACCGAGTCACACCTGGAGACGGCCTGTGCCTTCAGTGTTTAACTTCTGTTGAATGTCAATAAAGTTTCACATTGTTTTGACTGTGTCAGAGTGACGTGGAGGCAGAGACGGACAAGATGAAGATGGAGGTAAAAGATGACATCACAGCTGCACTCGAGACAGGTGAGACAGCAGGAAGCTGTAAATGATGCTATCGACAGGTGTCGTTCATCACTGTTACCAGCTGCAACACTAAAGCGATGTGACATTGATCCATCAATTCTTTGTTTTTATAATCTACATCATTCTGAAATGGACCATTTTGCATCATAAACTTATGTACTTTTACTTGGGTATTGTCAGTCTGTTAACCTCCAGTTCTTTGTCCTCTGCTGGCTTTCGTCTCTCCGCAGACGTCTCTCTCATCATCCAGAGTCTGAACAAGCTCTCGACTCCAGAAGAGAAACTGGAAGAACTGGTCCGAAGAAATGCTGAACTGGTGAGAAATTCTTCTTTCAGACAGACACAGAGAAGTGTGTGTCGACATCTTTCATTCAGTTCATGAACAATTACTGTCGTCATGTAGAGCAAAGACAAGCTTCTCACCTTCCACCTCTGTGTGTGTGTGTGTGTGTGTGTGTGTGTATCGTGTGTGTGTGTGTGTGCAGGCAGCCCAGCGGCGCTCCGATGACAGGAAGCTGTGCGTCCTGCAGCACAGGTTGTCCGTCCTGCTGGACGAGCGGCAGCAGCTGCAGGTGGAGAGTCGCAGCAGTGTGGCAGCTCGTAGCAAACTGGAGAGTCTGTGCAGGGAGCTGCAGGGACACTACCACACACTGAGGGTGTGTCAGAGGACAGGAAGCAGTCTGACATGGTGAGAGTGGGAGATACAGGCAAAGCCACAACTGAATCCCTTGTCTTTGCCCCCCTCCAGGAGCAGACCCTGCGGCGCTGCAGGGAGGACGAGCAGAAGAGGACGGAGATGGCCAACCACTTCCAGAAGATGCTGACTGAGATCCAGGCTCAGATCGAGCAGCACAGCGCTCGCAACGACAAGCTGTGCCACGAGAACGCCAGCCTGACCGACAAGCTGGAGAGTCTGATGAGCCAGTGCGAGCTGAGGGAGGAGGTGAGGGGCCAGAGGTCCACGAGGGCCAGAGGCCACTTCTCTTTCAGAGGGTCCTTCAGTCATGACCTCATAACATCTTAATGAGCCGTCAAGACGAAACTGAAGCATGAAGCAAGTTATTGACTGACTGATGAATCAGTTCATGAAGAACCTGACTCTTCTCGTTCTCCTCAGAGTCTGGAGAAGATCAACAAACACCGCGACCTGCAGCACAAACTGACCGAGGCCAAACTGCAGCAGGCCAACGTGCTGCTGAGCGAAGCCGAGGAGAAGCACAAGAGGGAGAAGGAATACGTGAGTGTGAACAAACTGAGACCAAACAACTGAACATCTCATTTAGATGACGTGATAATTCAGCATGTTTCAATAATACAGATGAAATCCTCCAAGAAAATGACCATCTGCACGACTTCAATGGAGTCAAGATCAGACTTCAAATATTTCAGGGTCAGTTTTAATTAAACTGACTCTTGTAAACCAGAAATACATGGTCCATCATTTCACATGACTCACACTAACTGTTGTTCATCACATTCTTCTGCATCAGAGTTTCAGTATTAGATTTCAAATATCAGTTTTTATTGACTCCTTGTGCCTTGAAGCTGCCTGAAGTTCATTAACCTCCATCACTGCCATCGTTAGATCCTGTTGTCGTCTCATTTCATGAACACATGAGTGAACGTGTGACGGCCACCACCTTGACTATGTATTGTCTCTGTAGTTGCTTAAGGAGGCTATTGACAAAACAAAGAAATGCTTCGCTATGAAGGAGCAGGAGCTGGCCATGAAGAAGAAGGTAAAGACACGTCTGTAACTCGTCTCCGTCTGTTCTCTTCTAACCAGTTACTGGTTCAGGCCGCTGAGTGGAAGCTGCAGGCTCAGACACTCAGAGAGCAGGGGACTGTGATGCAGGCGCAGGTGAAGTAACACGCCCACAAGCAGGACAGGTAGCACACACACCTGCTGCCGGCTGCAGGTCAGAGAGAGGGAGGGGCAAGCACTGAGAGCAGGGGGCAGCCGTGCAGGACGGCGGCAGTTCGAAAGTTTTCCATTCTTCATTTGTACTCGAGTAAATGTACTTAGTTACATTCCACCACAAGACAAAAAAAAGTTAGACTTTATTTAACGTCCTTTCCAGCCAGATAAAGTTAACTGGTCTGAATCTGCAGACAAACCTTTGAGCTGCATTTCTTTCTGTGAACATTAGGCCGAACTCCCTCATCTGAGTGTGAATGATTAATGGCCTCCAGTCGTGTGTGAGGCTCCTAATTAATGACCGCTGAGATTTCATTCATCACTTAGAGGCTGTGTCGTTATCCAGCCCCTTATGTTTCCAAACATCAGCTCCATTATGTTCCTGCACTGTTTTCAAGGTTTGAAAAATTAGGTTTTCATGGTTTTTATTCAACAGTAAAATGGCAGCTGTTAATTCTTAATAAAAGTAAATGAAAGAGAAGTGACATCATCTTTAAATATGAGTCAGTTTAGGCCCAAAGAGCAGTGGTGGAAGAAGTACTCAGCTTTTACTACAGTACTAATACCACAGTGTAGTAATTAGTATAATTGGATCATATTCATTGATGCATTCATGTCTTCATTGAAATATCTCGTCCGTCTGTGCTTCAGTCTCACTCTGTCCTCTCGTCCGTCCTCAGTTGACCCTCTACGCTCAGAAGTTTGACGAGTTCCAGGTGACGCTGGCAAAAAGCAACGAAATCTACGCCCGCTTCAAGAAGGAGATGGACGTCGTAGGTGTCCAGTGTGAATGTGTGAATGAGGCCGTTGGTCAGTGGAGCCAGTTTGTCTTTACTGTGTTCGACACCTGATGAAACTTGAACAATTAGATTCTCAAGCTGGTGTCGAATCATCTTGTGATTATAGTTCAGATTTTTCAGTCTTATTTTCCTCATCAGTCCTTTTATAAAAGAGATTCTCTGATCTTAGATCTCAGTTTGAGCTGCTCCAGTTTCTGGTTCCTCCAACACTGATTGGTCTCACTCTGTTTTCAGACATGTTGTTGCAGCAAAGCAAATGTGATTTGAAACTCTTCCCTTCCAGATGTCAGACAAGATGAAGAAAATGGACAAAGAGTCCAATCTGTGGAAGACGAGGTTTGAAAACTGCAACAAGGCTCTGACCGACATGATCGAAGAGGTGATGATGATGATGCTTTTCTTTGTAATTCTGAAAGCCCTTTTTTTCCCTTTGATTTGGGAGCAGTGCTGAAGGATGAATTTTGAACAGTGACACATTCACTCACTGTTGTAAAACTTCCATTGTACTTTCTGTGAGAGGAATAGACAATGACATGTTTGAAAGTCAGACACCAAACATCTCTTTCATGTCTCACTTTCTCTGTCCCTCGTCCTTCTGTTCCAGAGGACGGAGAAAAGCAAAGAGTACGACCTGTTTGTCCTGAAGATTCAGAAGCTGGAGAAGTTGTGTCGTGCTCTCCAGGACGAGAGGGTCGTCCTCTACGACAAGATCAGGGAAGTCCGCCAGGCCAACTCCAACACCCTATCAAAGGTCTCCAACCCCGACAAACTCCCCGACGCTGAGGGCGCTGACAAAGCTGCTGTGCTGAGCCCCGTGGAGATCCAGGAGATCCAGGAGGACGACCCGGTCCTGACGGAGGACATGAGCCGTCTGAGGGAGGAGCAGGCCAAGCTGCAGGAGTTTGCCGCCTCCCTGTTGGACGCACACAGCGACGATGAAGAGGACAAAAACGATGTAGAGCCAGAGGAAGACGTCGTGGCTTCTGCGTTTGTCCAGTTCAAAACCAAAACTCAGGTGAAAGAAGAGGCTTCAGTGGTAGAAGTAAAAGCAGAGGCATCGGTTCTCCCGCAGCCGGAAAAGGTTGAGGAGGTTCCAAAGCCCAGAGAAGCTCCAACACCCGTAGAAAGCACTTCTGAAATGACACCAGCTGAAGCACAACCAGAAGAAGTCAAAGTCCAAACCCAGCTGGAGGACAAAGACGTGGAACCAGTGAAACCAGATCAGGAGATCCAGCAGCAACCTGCAGAACCAGCACCGACATCAGAGCCTGAGAAAGTCCAGATCAACCCCCCAACAGACCTGAAAGCAGCAGCAGAGGCCGAGGTCCCGGCTGCAGCTGGCGAGGTCGAACCAGCGATCCCAGTGAGAGAGGAAGAGAAGGTCCAGGCTGAACCAGCACAAGCACCAGAGGAAGCACCAACCACGTCAGAATCAGCTCCACCCTCCGAAACCACACCCAAAACCACCGCCGACTCCTCCAAGAAGCAGACACCGAAGAAGAAGAAGAAGAGGAACGGAAAGAGTTCCAGCTAAAGTTCAGGATGTGCAGAAGCTGTGTGTGTGTGTGTGTGAGTGTGTGTGTGTGTGTGTGTGTGTGTAGCTGAAATCAAACGCCGCCTTTGCATCTTTTGTAAAAGGTTCAAACCTTGAGTTTGTCCCAGCTGGTGCAGCTGGAGGTCGTTTTCACTGATACCAGCTGAGGACGGACGAATCAAACGACTGTGTTTTACAGTTTGAAACTAAAGTGTCATAAAGAGTTTTTGCTTCATTTAAATCAATACACCAAAATAAACCCATCGGTTGTATCTGTGCCAGTAACCTGCAGCGTCAATCACAATGAACTGAAACAACTGCAATAAAGTGACTTTTTGACAAGTTTACATTTTTGTGAGCTTCGTTCATTTTGTTTATCACTTTTTCATCACAGTATCATCAAAGACTTTAGCAGCTTGAGACGTGCACATTTGTTTTACACACACATAATTTTTACTATTAATAAGCATTTTCTGAACCTCAGCTTGGTCAAAGAAGGACGAAAACACACAGATTCTAGTTTGTTCAGACAAAGGTCAGAGGCTCAACTTCCTGTCTGCAGTTTAACTGTTAACACAAACACAGAACACTGGAAATGAAGTGTAACTGTAACCTGCAGTACAACAAAGTGAGCACTAGGTGGAGCTGTTTGCCTCCACAGGTCAAGGTTTGTCCCTGTCTGTTAGATCCAGACTGCAGTACAAGCTGACAGCCACTAGATGGAGACAGGTTCCTTCACATTATGTCTGAACCATGACTGAAGTTTCTCTCTGATGACTTTCAAGATATTTCAGGGTTTTGGACACATTCAGCTGGATCAAAATTAAATTTACTCCTGAACCAGTTTGTCTGTATCCCTGAGCTGCAGAGACAGGAAACACGGACCACAGCGGCAGAGTTTCACTGTGGAAGATCATGTGATCAAAGGCTCCACAACAGCTGCTACATGAACCTTCAGGTGAGACTGAGGTGACCAGGAACAAGAGTGAAAATGCAAAAATACCAGAGCTGGCTTCACATCCTCAGGTCAGACACAAACAGGCAAACTGAGCAGAACGACAGGAAACAAGTCCGAGCTCATTTTCTGCACACGGGAGAAAATGAAAAGCTGTTTTTCAGTTTTTTACTTCGAGGAAGAAAAAGAAAGCAGCGATTTCCAGTGTTCAGAGGAAGAAGAGGACAGAGCTGAGGAGAGGAGTACAAAGGATTTCTGAAACGTCAGATAAGAGGCTGGCGGAGAGGAGGAGAGGGGACGGAGATACCAGAGACGGGATTTGATTCGAGCTTTTATTTGAAGTGTTTCGACCTTGTGACAGAAGATAAGAGTCGACTTAATGAGTGTGAACAGAGACGCTGTGATCGTCATGTTGGAGGTGAAACAATCTCCTCAAATAAAAGCTCATCGTGTTCACATTCAACTAAACAGGAAGGAAACAAATATCGGAGAAATTCACCTGATTACATTTGGCCTCCATCAGGTCAGTGAGGGGTTTCTGGTTCACAGAGTATCCAGAAAAATCTTTTTGACAGGATTTTAAAAATACAGACTTTCCATCAGATCACACGAGGATCCAGCTGGAGAAGGTCGCGGATTGACAGTTATCACATAAAAGTCTGTGATATGATCAAAAGCTGCATCGTTTTGAAGAGAAAAGAAAAAAGTGCAAAACATCTTCCATTAATTTATTTCTGTTCAATCAACTGTCCAGTAATCATTTGGGTTTATATCTGAATCTGATGTTTTGCTGTGAAAAGAGCTCCGAGCTGCGTGACTGACCAGACAAAGCACTGACGGCTGCTCAGGTGCATGTGCTGGGTGCTCACCTGCCCAGGTGAGTCCCATCACGCTGATGAAGCTGCTGATCAGGCCTTCAGCCCTGAACCAAGCAGACGAGCCCATCTGTCTTCACTGTTCACTGTTGTTCCTTCATCACCATCAACTCACTCTCTGTCCTTTATCCGGACTCAACTCCCACAAACACAGACTCACTAGAGACCAAATGTGGATTCATCCGCCGCTGAAAATAGTCCCCGACAAAAAGCTGTTTGAGGAAACTAATGAATCCATTTTAAGAATCAAACATTTTTACAGATTTCTGATCATCAGAAAGTGTTGAGAGATGAACTGACATGTTGTTTGTTTCTGTATTTTAAGAGATGTGATAACAGCAGCAGTATAATGACATCACTTCCTCATCCCTTCAGCTGTTACTTGTAAACTGCACATCTTGTACATGCTGTCGTGTTCAGCCAAATTCTTGTAGCAGCTCATATAAAGAAAAAATATTCAGATCCTGTTGCAGCTTCAAATCCTGACACCGTCTTCACTGAGACGCTGCAGGTGGAAAATGTAAAGCAGCGTCGAGCGGATGCTGCCTATCTGCAGCGAACACACATGACGGCTGCCTGCGAGACTCGCTGCTCTGCGTCCGTGATGAAGCTGAGCTGAGCTGCATGTTCACTCTGAGCCAAACATGAGGATGAAGGAACATTACAGAGAGGAGAGAGCCGCTAATGTTCTACCTGCCAACCTGCCTTTAATCCACACACACACACACACACACACCTTCACAGAAAGCATCATCTCTGCCTGAAAATAACCTGCTTCACTTCCATCACAGCCACGAGACACACTTCATTTCATCCTCATGAAAACTGGCAAATGACTGGATCTGGGTTAGTGCACCAGAGTGTATCATGCTGAAACAGGAAGGAGACTCGTGTCTGTGTTGACACAGAGGTGGAAGCACATTATTGTCTAAAATGGAGGATTTCAGAGTCTGATAGTTTTGTCATGTTGTTCAAAAAGACTGAACAACTGAACAACCAGCAGAACGAGGTGTTGGAACATGTGACTGAACTGAAGGAAACTGAAACTGAAACAGTCTCATCACTGAACCTCCTGGATCGAGCTCGGCAGAATCACTGAGTGACATCAGTGAAGCTCGTGACTCTCGTTGCTCTTGTTGCTCTTGTTGCTCTCGATGCTTGGAGCTCGGAGCTGAACCTCACAAACACAAACAGACTCTGGGCTGTTTCCTGTCTGCGTTGGCTCCTGTTGTTTGTGGAAGTCGTTCTGTGTTCTGAATGAACTGAAGAAGCACACACGTCCTGAAATATCCTCACTTCACCAAACCGCCGTCATCATCGAGGTCAGACACACGAAAACCATCAAATCACAGCAAACGCTGCAGCTTGAATTGGGGCTTTTCCTCTCATGTGTCGTTCTGCTTCGTGTGTTTGCTTCACAGAGTCGGTTTCATGTGCTTTACATGAATTAATCTGTGTCACAGCCGCCGTGTTCCTGCAGCTCCGTCCGTGATGACAGTGTGTGTTTGAAGGGAGAAGATTAGCTGCTGTAACACACACACACACACACACACACACACACACACACACACCTCTGTCAGATCCATGTTTCTGTGACAGCTGCTTCATGTCAGAGGAAATCCACATCAGAGCTGCGTGAGGTTTCCCGTCCCTCCGTCTTTGTGAGGACCAGCTCAGATGGAGGACGTGTCTCCTGCAGATCACATTTATATTTACATTTATCTTCCATTTTAATTTGCTTTTAAAGAAACATCAGGCGCCAGGATCAAAGGTTCCTGTAGACTCATCTGGTCCAGGTCAGCTCTCAGGTCCACGTGGGCCCTGGATCTGAGTCCAGGTCCACGTTCAGCTCTTGTGCCTGTGAATGTGCGATGCACTGTTATCGATGCAGTTTGTGGCGGCGGCGTCTCATCGAGCTGCCTCCGGCTCGGCGAGCGGTCGATGATGTGCGTCGGCCTGATGGAGACGATCTGCCGCCGCCTGCAGGGAACACGACTGTGGACCAGGACCAACACTCCCAGCTGTGAGATACACAAGTGTCTGACGGAGCTGGATCAGAGTCTCAGATTCAGTCCTCTGATCAGACTGGGAGTAATTTCACTGCAATGAATTAAGGATAGCTGAATCTTCTCAGCAGCCGTTTATAAAACTCTGAACACTCAGACTGAAACAAGCCTCCGATGGTTCATAAAACACTTTCAGTGTTTCCTGGATGATTCCTGGCTGATCCGGTCTGAGGCTCCGAGTCGAGTCAGCTGCTCACGCTGTGAAACCACTGGGTGTGAATTGTGCTGCTGCAGCTCGTCGGCTGCGAAACATTAACGCCTTCATTTTGACTTTGATCGCTCTCCGACAAATCGATGCTTTGCTTCGCTGCTCCTGCAGGACTGACCTGCTCCTGCTTCTCCTCAGCTCTCAGGACCACTCTGAATCCATCCTCCACTCGAGGAGCGCGCTTCTCTTATTTTAGTAACTGCTGGTGTTTTGGTCTTTATAACCAAAGTTAAAGGGTTCGGTTGTTTATGAATGAGTCCAATAATGAGAAATGTGACGGTGTCCTGATGAGTCACTTCCTTATTCCCTTTAGCTGGTTTGGAGCCAAACCTAAAAACAGTGATAATTAGCTTGAAAGGTTTGTTTGTTGAAAACTGACTGAGTTCAGAAACATGTGCTGTTTCAGTTTTGCTTTGTCACTTTTGATTTGCAAGATTTTAATTGAATTAAAACTGATGATTAAATAATAGATCAATAAAAACACTGAAATACTTTTGTTGCTTCACTGTTACATAACGTTTTTATCCGTTATTTTTGGTTTGTTTTGTTTTTCTTCTTGCTCGACTTTTTCAGATCGTTGTTCTTCATGTCTCTCGAGGCTTTTCTTCGTAACAGCGAGATGCGACGCCGACGTTTCCTGGTTCACACGTTGTGTTCATTCCTTCAGCTCTCAGTTAACAGGAGCTTCCTTTCCAACGACGTGCAGCTGAACCTGAAAGCCAGCGAGTCGCTCTGCATTAATTCCACCATTATTCCTCTTCTCCAGCGGCTGAAACAGCATCGCAGGGTTTTTCCTGTTGCAGTGAGACGACTGACATCAGGTTGGAAGTTCGTTCCTTAATGTTGAGAAATGTTTAGCTCGCAGCTCTTTATTCACAAACATCAACTGACGACACGAAGCTTCTCGACGTTGCAGCGTTTGCTTTAAAATTGGTGAAAAAACCCACAGAGTCTTTGTGGGATAAACAGGTTTCTTATTTGCTGATGAGTAAATGTGTGCTTCAAACATGTTTCCTCTCCTTATGACTAAGGTCTGACAGACGTCCAGAGGAAGTGAAGCCTGTTTTACTGTGACACAGCCAGAAACTCATCCCTCAGCGAGTCGAGAAGCTTCTTCAGAGACGAAACCGTCCAGAACAGTTTGTGTCTGACTCGGAGATAAAAGCCTGGTGTCAAACGTGTCCTGTCTCTGTTTGACTTCACTGCACCTGCTTCGCTCTCCTCTTCCTCTCACTCGCACTCTTCCTCCTCTCCGGCCAACAAACCAGTTTCTCTCACTCCTTTCTCTGCAAATGGCTCCTGATCAGCCGCCAGACAACCTGCAAATTGTACCATTATGTGCAGCTGTGTGTGTGTGTGTGTGAGTGTCAGTGCGTGTGTGAGTGAGTGTGTGTGTGTGTGTGTGTGTGTGTGTGTGTGTGTGTGTGTGCTCCTGCTGAAGCATTTGAAGGACAGTTTTTTCGGATGGATTTTCCAGCAGCAAACTGCTGAGTGGGCCTATTAGCCGGACAATTTTCTCCTTCCTCACTTGTCTTTCTTCCCTCTGTCTCCTCCTCCTCCTCCTCCTACCTGACGATGTGCAGGTGCAGTAGAGCCTCTGAGGCGTTAACCCCTCGCTGACCCAGCTGAGATGCTGCAGGTTTATTACACACAGAGAAAACAAAGTTAATTCAGCTCCAACTTTTCTTTCAAAAACGTGAAAACCTGACGCGTCTCCATGTTTTCGGTGATGGATGTGTGCCTGGGCTGGATCCCTGTGGGACGCCTGACTGACTCCGGGAGATTCACATTCAGCAGACAGAGGGAGAGTGGCATCGATCTCTTCACTTCATTCTCAGCAACAAAGCTCTTCTCCCAAAATGTCGAACTGCTCCTTCAAACACTCTGTTTGCTGAGGAAGCTGCTGTGAGACCAGATGTGTTCAGTTCAGTTACTGTGATGAAGTGATGAGTGGTTCAATAATGACTGTAATAATAATAATGATGATGATTTCTGATGCTCAATAATGAATATAATAAAGTGCCTGAAAACCAGTCACTCATTCAGTGAGCGTCCTGCTCTGAGTCCAACACCTGCAGGACGTCAACACTCAGAGCTGATGGAGGCTGAGAGAGCAGTGTAACCAGTATGTGCTAGCACTACCTCTATTAGGAGTAACTAAAAAGATTTGGACCAGATCAGAAAGATTTAGGTACGCTGGGAGCCAAGAGGTTGAGCAACCACAGGGAACAGAAGAGCAAAACAAATAAACTGTGCTCACATGTAATGAAAGAAAAAAACAAACAGACAAACCCGGGTCTATAGTTCTTTCGTTCTCTATAAGTGTTCAATGTTCAGTATCAATATCCAGTGTGGGACCGGTGATGAAAAGCAAAGTCCCGGGGGTGTATGTTCGTGTCAATCAGATCCTACCACACTTGAAGTGGGGAGGTCAAACAACATCCTCCTTGGGCAGTTTCAGACTCTCATCCTGTTGGGCTGGGCTCGCCATCCAGTACTGGAAGTCTCTATTTTCCCTGCAATCTCCACTATCACGGCAGGCGTCTTCTTCTGAAGGCTCAGTTCTTCTTTTTCACACACAATAAAAACACCTGACCTATGGGTAAGATCAAGATAATATTACATAATTCATGAACAGGAATGATCATAGAGGCCATAAATGTAAATTATTACTATAATCCAAAGTTCTTGTTGTACAACATAATACTTTTTCTAATTGTCTAATTCTCAAAATCATCATAGCTTCACATAAGTAGTCAAATTAATTAAACTAGGGAGCTATAATCACACACACAGTAACTACAGTCAAAATGCATAGCAATGAACAACTCAACACAATGAACAGCACAATCCTTGATCAGCGCAAAGCTAAAGAGCAACTAAACAGCAACAACTGATTCAAAAATGCATGAAAACAACATAAATGTCCTTCTTCTTAAAACAATATTACAACCGAAAATGTCCGCTTACCAGCAGTGTTCGTAAATTAAAATTACAAATTCATTTTTTACACGCGACCTAAATTAGCATGGTGGCTAGCTAGCCACATGCTAGCGGACTGTGAGATGCTAATCTCGCTAATTGCGAATAGCTAACTCACTCACCAGTGCAACGCGGCTACACAGGCTTGAAAATGTCCGGTCTGGTCAGCACATCCACTTTATGATCAGTGTTTCCAGCCTTATATTCCACACTTTATGAGAAAAGAGAAAATATTCTTGCTCTTCAGTCTACACATCGATGGAGTCTGACTCTCTTTCTGACTTTTCCAGCGTGTTCGGTCGACTAAGCGGAAACAGCTAGAGGGTGGGTTCAAGCCTGTGATTGGTTGAAAGAAAGCGGTCCGGGTCCGATATCAAGTCCAGCAGTGTGTCAAACTTGTCAATCAAAGCACTCAATTCAACATTCATACACTTTTACACACACTCATACAGATTAACACGCTACTGATCAAGATTATTCTTATTTCAATGAACTATTTATATGAACTGAACTGATTAATATTTATTTATATATTTATATATTATATGTTTCTCAGCTGTTTCTCATGATTTACAGTTTTCAGGCTCCAGTGAAATTAACATGAGACGATTCAAACTTTGTTTGTCTGAAGCTTCATTTAATCTTCAGATAAACCAATCGACCAAAAAACCCATGTGTCATAGAAAACAGTTATTTTAAATTGCTGCAACACATTTAAAGTGTCACACAGTGGACGAGCATCAAGATGTGATGTATGACGTCACTGCAGCAGGTTCCTCAAACCAAACACACTTCTCTTTGACTCTTTGACTTCTGTTTCTGATATCTACAGCTCTTCTCTGTCTTTGTGGTTCAGTCATGTTGAACTTGTTTCATCAGCTGATTAATCAACTGATCGTCGCTGTGGAAGCGCCCTCTAGTGTTCAACGTACAAACAGCACAGTTTATCAGAGATGTTTTATTCTGGTTTCACTGTAAAGAGTGTCAGCAGGTCACAGTCGACCTCGGCCCCGGAGCCAGGGCTGAGGAGTGTCGGTCTGCCTGGAGGATGATAATGATCTGTGGCCCGATGATGAAGGATTCAGCTTCACACACACACACACACACACACACGCAGGTTCTTATACATTCACACCTAATGATCCATATCATAAATAGAATCATCTCATCATGTCTCTGCAGCTCCACGCTTCATCTTCATGTCTGTGTTTTGTGCAGTGAACCTCGACCGCCGCTGCTCTGCTGATGGGAAGCCTCGGTGCACACACACACACACACACACACACACACACACACACACACACACACACACACACACAGCAGTAAACACCCACTGAGAGACGCCTTGATAAAAGCAGATTTTCAGTTGACGGCACGTTGAAGAGCAGATGGTTGTTTCAGCTCTGCAGATGTTCTCTTCTTCTCAGGATCAGACTCAGACGATTCACATGCAAATAAACAAACAAACAAACAAAACCTCAGCAGACAAACACAAACAAACCTTGTTGTTTCTTCACTTCTTCTGCAGGTGTCTTCCAACACTGTGGACGAATGATTCTTTATAATGTGTTTGAACTTTATTGGACCAGTTCTTCATATTTTGTTCTCTCGTGTTGAAAACGTTTCAGGTTCGGACTCTGCTCTGGATTCATGATGAGCGCTGGAGGGAACTCCATTTTGGATCCATTCATTTCCCTCTCTGGTGGGAGCTTCAGTCACATGACCAGTATATATATCATCATTATACATAATGGCTGTTACATCTCATCTCCAGCGACCAGGCCGTGACTGAGGTCATTCAATGGAACTGAATGAATCTTCACCGTCAGTGAAACTGATATTTGGCTGAATCTCAGTCGTCTCCTCCTTCGACAGCTCGACGTCGTCACTGTCGAACTGATTCAGCTGGATGTAAATGCTAAATTTAGTCGTCTCAAAGAATCCAAACTCTCACTCTGTCGTTTTTAACGTTCACTTTCTCCATCTTACTTTGGATGAATGGACATTTTACACACATGATACTAACACTGACTTTTGTGCTCCAGGATAGGTGTCGAGGTTCCACATGTAGTTTTGATGGATGAAGGTTTGTGAATACATTATGTCAATGATGTGAACATGACTGCACAGTGAACTCGGCCTGTCAATACCCAGCTGTCAGTATGATTGACAGCTCAATAGAAAGCATTAACCTCTGGCCGCTGAGCCTCCCTGCAGCTTCCACTCACAGAAACATTATACTAACATATTGATTGTTTGAGCTCAGATCAAACCAAAAACATCACCTTTCTATTTCGGCCTTTGTGTCACTGGATCGAGTGTTAAAGATCCAACAGCCGTTAGTTTGATCTCACATGAATCAGTCGCCCTCATCAGTCACCAGGATGGAAACATGCACACGACATGAACTTTTTATAAAACATCTCATTGGTGTCATTTTTGACTAATTCAATTTGCCACGTGATTTAACTCTAAATAACTCTAAAATGGGGGGAAAAAAATAAATTAAAAATAAGACTAAAAATTGCTCAGAAGTGCAGCATGTTTTCTCCAGTCTGGTGAAATTCAGTGAACTGAGCGTGTGCAGCTCGTTCACATGTAAACAGGAGTTCATGGATACAGACGCTGTGATGAAACACTGGTTCACACAGGAGGAACAGCTGGAGGCTGCGAACTGAGTGTCGCTCGGATAAACGCGCCTCGTGTTTTCACATCAGCTTTATTTTGCTCAACAAAAACATGGAAACTTTCTGTAGAAAGAAAGAAAAGCTTTCTTATTCTTCATGCACAACAAAGGTCATCTCTGGCTTTTTAAAGACGTCGGCTCATGTATGTCACAGTCATCTTGGGGGGGGCACAGTGAGGGCTGGTGAACAGTACATTCAACTGAGCTGAGAGGAATTTCACAGAGAAACAGAACACAGACCATCCAGCTCCTCAGGTCAGTGCAGTAAAGCTCCTCTGCACCAGCTCAACCACCTCCACTGATAGTTCAGAGGAAGCTTCCTGGAAAGAACTGTGCAGCCAGGTTCAGGCTCCATTTACAGCCACAGACCTGCGTGGATCTGCGTCAGATACGGTGAGGTCCAGCCGAGCTGCTCAGGAGCAGGCTCAGGGAGGACGAGCGGACGGCGACTAATCGTTGGAGCTAATTGAACTGAACACTCACTTTTCTCTGCAGCTGTGATTCTTTCCAGGAAGCGTTGAAGCCAATGTACAGAAGAACCTGCCTGTCTCTGTCAGAGGACGTCTGCTGGTCGATTGAACAAACTCTTTTATTATTCAGGATTAAAGGGAGGAAACGAATGATCGATTTCCCGTCAGCTGCCTTGTGAGAAACTCGGCCTGAAATTATTTCCACCTGATTTTGTCTCTCCTTCATTTTCACCTGGAGTCGACTCCCGGGCTGCTGACGCTGATTCTCATCATCACATCTGGACGAGAAGGGAACAAACATGTTTCACATTTCAAATACATTCATGCACATCTGGCATCTGGAGCCACATTTACAAAGAGTCAAAGGCAGAAATGAAAGTTCATCAGGTTTCAGTGTTTCCTCCGCAGTCATTGACTCATGATCAGACTCAAACACGGCAGAGACAGAGACAGCGAGCGAGTGGCGTCATGCTGTAACAGCTCTCTCCGTCCTCCCAGCTCTGGCTCAGGATCTGAGGCAGCAACCCTCCACAGCCGCTGGCTTCAGGGGACAGCAGATCTTTTGTACCGTTAAATGAAGTTTGGAGACGGTGAGAAGAAAAAATCAATATCAATCAATATCACCGGGCGACAGCGTTTTCTTCCTGCTCACGATCAGGACGCCCGCAGCTTCCTCTGTGGACAGAGAGGACGTCTGAGGGAGACGAGACCTGGAGAGGCTGAAGATTCAGATAGGACAGAACCAAAGCTCGACACTCGACACTCGACAAGCACAGACCAGACACCAGACACTGTCGAGCACCACAGAGGCAACGCTCACCTGATCAGATCAGTTTAAATAAACATTCATCAGATCACGACCTCGTCCCGACGCCACGTCTCACATCATGAAGCTTGACCTTTACTTCCTGTTTCAACTTCACATCCAGGAAGTACAGACACGAACTCCACCACCTTCACATTAACAGGAGTGAATTCATTGATCATGTCGTCTGATCACACACTGTAGATTCCTCCTGTCACAGTTCATTCCAATATAACTTCTGATGTTTTCAAATTTAACCGAATCTGATTAAACAGCAGTTGATTGGTGTCGTCTTTCCTTCCACCACTGGTTCACACATTTTCTCCAGCTGCTTCTAATGAACAAGAAGAAGAAACGAGATCATCCTCCACCAGCTGTTGGTGTGAGTGAGCGACACAGATCGAACCTGTCGGCCTCGTGTTGACTCCTCTGGTCTGAGCTGCAGGTCAACAATAAACCAACTGCTCACAGTCAGATTTAAGGAATATTCAGAACAACCAAGACGTGGTTTCAGGAAAGACCAACGTCCAGCAACCAGAGATCTGAAACCGTGAACAAAGACACTGAGGCTGCAGCTTCGACCTCCAGTCCACTTGAACCAGGGTCGGTTAGAGAAAGGAGTGGTTTTCTTCAGATGTGTGAGACATAAACAAAAGGTTCTGGACTGAATGTTCAGCAGCTGCTCTACAACCACAGGTTGAATGCAACAACTAATCTGATAATGTTTTTTCCAAACTCGACCTCACCTGATGAGCAGGTCTCAGACTTGGATACGAAGTGAGTCCACACATCTTCTGTTCAGTTGTTGTGTCCTGTTAGTTAAACACTGTCCTCTGAGACAAACACAGTACGTAGCTTAAAGAAACTGTTCCATTTATTAACCCATTAGTGACCAACTTCCTTCACACACAAACACGATGACACAGTGTCTCGGCCGGTTGCAGACACACAAACAGAAAACCAACAGTGAACGAATGTGACACAAACAAACTCATGTTCAGACTCAAAGAAACAAAGAAACAAACGTAGCCGTGGATTCGTCAGCATTTCATGGTCAGAGCATGCTTGTCCATGTGAAAACACTCGATCTGACCCACAGGTGCATTCAAGGTTTTCATTCACACCCTGCAGCCAATCAGAGACGAGGATTCATCCAGAGAGTCTGCTGTGTGTTCTCTGTTCCCTGATTGGACCAGATGTGAGTTTTCCTGCTTTAGTTTGACTGGGACAAACCGACCCCCATCATGCTGCAGGGCGGTCGACCGGGTCGCCGCCGGGCGCCGCAGAGCTGAAGGAGGCGGAGGCAGAACTTATCACCGACAGGCAGCTTCTCCCACAAACTCTCCATCCACCTCGCTCCACCAGGAACCTTTTTATCCCCATTAAAAGAAAACGACTTCCTGCTTTAAACAAAACCGAGTGCCTGTTTTTTTTGCATTCAAAGCTTCGTGTGTTGAATTCAAACAAAGCTTTCATTCAGATATCGCAGCAGCTAACGAGTTGTGGAGCAGCAGTGGAAGAGGTTCCCGGTGGATTCAGAGCTTCAGCCTGTCAGTTCCGTTCTGCCCGCCTCCTTCTCTGCTCTGCGTCCTTCAGCATCTCCAACACTTTACCCTCTACTTCAGTCACTGTTTTCTTCTCCAGAGTCTGTCCAGGTCCGTCCGGCCTCACGGACTCTGCTGCTCCATGTTGTCAATCAGAGGGTCCTTCTTCATGAACTGCAGGTGTCTGATGGACCTCCACACCCCGACGTAGCTGTCGCTGACCGACTGCCCCGAGGCGGCGTTCTCCCTCTGGAGGTGCTCCCTCTGCATCTCCAGCGCCTCCTTGTCCGTCATGACGCTGGACTTGACGCCCGCCTCTCCTCGTCCCTCATCTCCTGTCCACACGTCTCCGTTGGCCAGTCCGGCCGGCGCCGTCTCCTCCTTCCCGTCGCTGCTCGTCACTCCCTCCATCTCCGGGGGTCCCGGATCGGATCCAGCACCTGCGTCAGCTCCGTCTGCGTCCAGCGGCGGTTTCTCTTGGTAGGGCTCGCCGGGCGGCGCGCCGTCCTTCCCGGCCTCCTCCAGGTCCTCGTACAAGCTCTTCTTCTTCGTCTCAAAGTATTTGACCACGCAGTAGGTGATGGAGCCCACGGTGTTGACCACCACGCCGCCGATGAACAGCCCGGTCGGCGCCACGTCGCTGAAGGCCAGCATGCCGACGGTGATGGTGGCGATGCTCTTGACCACGCCCACGAAGCTGGTGGTGACGGCGGAGTTGATGTAGGTGCAGTGCAGCGTGGTGAAGTTCATGGCGCAGCCGATGAAGACGCAGAAGATGAAGATGACGGTGATGTGGGGGTCCTTCCAGCCCTCGTACGACCACATGTTGATGGTGTCCAAGGAGATGATGGAGCAAACCAGGAGCACCTGAGAGAGACGAGGACAGTCAGACAGAGGACAGAGACAAACATAGAGCTACAGGACAAGAGAGACTAAAAAAGGATGAATGGAAAGACAAAGTGAAACTGAGAGAAGTGGATCAGTGGGAATCGAACCACAACACTTTGTGGACTTAACGTCTCGCTCGACGGCCCTTACCGGGGAGGCCATGATGGCGATGGCGTACTGCGCCGTCAGCGGCCCGTACTCGCTGTCCAGACTGGTCTTCTGGATCAGGACCAGGTAGGAGGCGTGGATGATGACAGCCAACACGCCGGTGACGTAGCCGAAGGGATCGCCGGTGAGATCACCTGCACCTGAGAGGGAACCAGAAACAAGACGGTCTGACTGGGTTCTGCCATTTTCCTCATCATCATTTCACAGATAAATATCAAAAAACAACAAATCTTTCATTTGACACAAAAACGTCCTCATTTCCAACTGATGACAGATTTTATCACCTGACTCTTCTAACGATGTAAAATGGTCTAAAATGGTTTAAAGTCAGTTCCTGTTGGCTGATGATCCGGGTGGACGACGTGCAGGTGAAGGAGCAGCGTCGTTAGCTCGTTAGCTCGTTAGCTCCAGTGTGACAGAACAGTGTTTAGATTAAAATGTAGTTATCTCAGCGGCTGTTGAACACTGTAAAACCACTATGTTCTGAGGCCGGGCTGATGATTGATCCTTGTGCGAACGTTTGCTCTGATCGAGCTTTGAATCCAACTGATCCAGTTTGTGCAAAGTGTTTCAGAGTTTCATGAACTGAAACCTTCAATCTGTGATTTGATGCTGAGGAAAAACATCTTTTCTTGAAAGAGCAGTAGACACTTTCAGTTCTGATGTTTCTCACTGTCACACAGCTGCTAAGTGATCAAAGATCTGCTGGAAACTGATTCATAACTGAACAGAATCTGAACCAATCCACCTGAACAAGAGATTAAACAGCAGAGGAGACAAAGGACTGACGTCCAGCAGCAAACTGTGATCCAGACCAGCTGAACTGAATCTCTCCAACGACCTGACTCCGCCCACCTGCAGCTCAGGTGTGTTTCATTGAACACTCAGAGATTCGCTCTGGCAACATTCAAACTGATGACTCATTATTAAATATTTGATTTGTTCTCTTGGCAACATGAGTCTTTACAAAAGACAGAGAGAGAGAGAGACAGACAGAGAGAGAGAGACAGACAGACAGACAGAGAGAGACAGAGAGAGAGAGTGAGAGAGACAGACAGAGAGAGAGACAGACAGACAGACAGACAGACAGACAGACAGACAGAGAGAGAGAGAGACAGACAGACAGACAGAGAGAGAGAGAGACAGCTGGATCATCTGCAAACCTTCTGTCAGACCTGGGCCCTGACAGTCAACCTGGACAAAACCAAAATTATGATTTTCCAGAAACGACCCAGGGGTCAGGGAAACCCCACCAGGTTTTTCCTGGGCTCTCAGGAGGTGGAGCACACACACGACTACACATACTTAGGACTACACATCACGTCCACAGGAAACTTTGACCTGGCTGTGAATGATCTGAGGGAGAGGGGAAGAAGGGCTTTCTATGCCATAAAGAAATCCTCAAACATCAATTTACCAATTAGAATCTGGCTCAAAATATTCAAATCTGTCATTGAACCAATCATGCTCTATGGTAGTGAGGTATGGGGTCCTCTTGCCAATCAAGAGTTTGACAAATGGGACAAACACCCCATGGAAGTCCTCCACACAGAGATGTGCAGGAGCATCCTCAGAGTGCACAGGAGCACCCCCAACAACGGCTGCCGAGCCGAGCTGGGCCAGTTCCCCCTTTTGATTAGAATTCAGAAAAGAGCCATCAAATTTTACAAACACCTGAAAACAAGCGACCCCAACTCCTACCACTACAAAGCTCTGCAGTGCCAGGAGGAGAGCCTGGAGAGGAGCCCCCTCAGCCAACTCCTCCGGAGGCTCAGCTCCTCCGACACAGGAGCTCAGAACAGCCCTCACACAATCTGCACACAGCAAATGATCGAGAGACAAAAAGAAAACTACATTAACTATTGGACATCCGCCACAAAAACCCAAAGCAAACTGCAGTGTTATCTGGCTCTAAACAGACAGTACAGGGCAGCAGAGTATCTCAGCACCGTGACCGACGAGAAGCTGAGAAAGACCCTGACCATGTACAGACTCAGTGGCCACAGCCTGGCCGTGGAGCAGGGCCGGCACAGGCAGAGCTGGCTGCCCCGGGAGGACCAGCTCTGTCAGCTCTGTCCACACAGACAGGTGGAGACAGAGACACACTTCCTGCTCCACTGCAGCAGGTACCAGCACGTCAGAGCGCAGTTCTTCTCACAGCTGAAACACAAAATCCCTGACTTTGATTCTCTGCCCGATCAAAGCAAAATGCAGCACATCCTGGGAGAGAACAGAGTCAGCAGCTCAGCAGCAGCAAGATATGTTGGCCTGTGTCACAGCCTGAGGGACAACCAGCACAACACCTGACACATGACACATGACACACCAACACCTGACTTTTATTTTATATTAATTTTCTCTTTGTCTTTAGTTGTTAGTTGTTGTATTAAAAATTCTAATCTTTTGTTCTTAATAATATGTTATCATAGTTGTACATAGTTTCTTTAGTTGTTATAGTAATATTTCTAATGTTCTTGTTCTGAATTGTTGTCATTTATTATCCATTGTTTATACACTTGTAATAGCTTTGGCAATATTGTTAACCAACTGTCATGCCAATAAAGCTCATTTAAATTGAAATTGAAAATTGAAATTGAGAGAGACAGAGAGAGAGAGAGACAGAGAGCGAGACAGACAGTGTGGGAGTTTTAAGGTGGAAACAAATGGAGCAGGGTGAAAAATTAATCGTGTTCTGAGTCTGTGTGTTGGCTGGAAACACCCGGCTGTGCTCACACACACACACACACACACACACACGCACACACACACACACAAAACTCAAAACCAAATCTGGTCGTGTTTCAAAGAAATTGTTGGAAGGAACCTGCAAACAAACAGAGTTCTTCTACATCATTCATTCATTCGTTTGTTCATTCATGCATTCACTCATTCATCTATTCGTTCGTTTATTCTTTCATTCGTCCATTCCCATAGATTTCTGCACATTTTTCTCTTCGTGTTTCCTGTCGGAGAACCACCGGGTCGATTCAGGAAATGAACAAACGGCGGGTTTTTGTTTCTGACTTCAGGATCATTAACATTAATGGAAGAGAAGAAATTACTGCTGAGATACATGATGAAGAATTTTTACCAGAGCAGAAACTAATGAACAGTTAAACAGCTCCACATGTGAGGAAATGATGTTCGACTGGGAGCGAACTGCAGAGAGAGAGGGATGAAGAGGAGCTCAGCTCACGAGAGTCAGTGTAAATTCAACCAGCTCCCACACGACATCACACGTCTCCCTGTGGGTGACTGTGCCCAGAGTCTGTCTGCTCAGGCAGCTGGATCTGGATCACTGTCAACAAACTCTTCTTGGTTACTAAAGTTACCAGATCTGATCCTTCTCTAATATCAACGACACCTCTCA
>JBBMOC010000636.1:0-25525 GCA_037975185.1 Centropyge bicolor
AGATTTTAAGGGTGATAATAGTATCCAAAAAAGGATTCACCAAGCTGCTGTCCACTATAGTCTTACCTTTTCAATGTCTTGGGCTTGGGTGGCATCGTAAGCAAGCAGTTCTGATGTTTCCCTAAAGATAAGATAAGATAAGATAAACCTTTATTTGTCCGTCAATGGGGGGATTCACATTGCACAGCAGCAAAGAGGATAGAGGCAAGTTAAATAGTAAAAAATGAACAATATGAACAAGTTTAAAAAGTATTAACTAATTTTGGAATTAGAATTTGACAATGATCCAAGAACTAGCATTAGCTTTCATATGTTAAACTACTCACCTGATTTTGGGAAGGAAAGACTTTTTGTAGGAATCCTCGACGCTCTTCAGATAAGCCAGAGGAACATTCTGAAGATAGGACTGAGAATAAAGAGATTCGTTTTTGACAAATGATTAACATGAAGCTTTAAAAAAAAAAACTGACTTAACACCCCACTTTCTACTGTCCTATTTATATCACCAGTTTATTTAGAAGCAGCATATCCAACCCACTGAGATGTCAAATAGCATTGAAAGTTAATGAGTGAGACTGAAATGTTTTGACGGGATTTCAGAATCCTGCGGAGATGACAGTATCCTGCGGTTTCAGCGAGCATGTCTCATTACCTTGCCACTCTGTTTTAGCTTTTTCTGCACCTCCTCAGCTGGCAGGTCAACATAGATGGCGAGATGCGGAGGCAGGAACTCTTCGATGCTCATGCCTTTGACCTGATTGTAGTGGTTCACACCTGCAAGTCACGGCACATTTATGCTTTTATCCAACTGAAACCAAATCAGGTGAAAACAGAACTGAATTGCCAGTGCCTTTTATATCTAAGTTTGATGGTTAAGCTTAACATATGCTGTTCTGCCTCTGTGGTTATTTGTTAGTAACACTGAATACTTACATTCCTTCCTGATGTATCCCTGTTTGAACATGGCCTCCATAAAGACCATGTCACTGAAGGGAGAACGCTCCAGGATAACTCCTTGGCCTTAAACACAGAAGATCAGGACGTTATGATTTTCAAGATATGTATAAATTTGCTGCTTGCCATGCAAATGCCCTAACAGGAGACAAGTGTGTATTCAAAGTCTGGTTTCCTTTTTAGCTGAGTATAGGAAAATGCAGTGCATCTCTGAGTCAGTGATACCTGTGGTGAGCAGGTGTTCGATGGCGTTGGAGTACTGAAGCAGCCTCATGGTGTACATCCACAGCTGTAGCCTGTAGCTGTTGCCATCAGCAGCTTTGGGGTCTGTGTAGAACTTCTCCAGGCTGCACATGCCGTTGAAGTCTACGGACAGTGGCTCCTTCTCCTCGTTCATCTTGTCCAAGTAGAAAGTGTCAACCTCGGGCATGTAGAGCATCCCTGGACAAGCAGAACTGTATGTTACTGTTTGACACTAATACTGTCCACATCGTCTTCTCACAGAATTGTCCAAGCAGCTATAGAAATTATAATAATAATAATAAAGAATCCCATCTTAATAATAACTCCCACCAAGACAACAAGCAAGCATATTTCCCATATTTCAAGAGTATGCAGTTATGTCAACAGTAGAGTCTGACAAATAAACTGGCTGCTTGATATTATCAGTCAATATTAGACTGTATCAAGATATATCAATATTAGTGTGTATGTTGGCCACTGCAAAACAATACATTTTGATGGAATAGCCAGAGAGATGGCGGAGGTCATTTAGAAACAGTACCACCATTAGATGCTTTGTTCACCAGTCAGAACTAACAAGTTTAATTTCAGCACTAAGGTGTCCTGCTTAGTAAGTATTTTCAGAACCAAACAAAAGGGTTTCTTGTCAAAAATGTTTGTTATGGTGCATCTATGATATAAACTAGAATAGCATCTCGCGGTTTTACGCCTTTGAGAATCTGTGATGTAGCAATTTACATCCACGTCTGTCCAGACTCATAATACATGTAGTGAAGACGCTGAAGGAGGATAAAAGGTATTAGGTGCATTTTTGGGGAAAAATGGAACCTATCACTGCACTGATATATGTGATGGCAGTGAATCATTTCCAGTGAGAACCCTGCTGTCTTCACTTAAAAGAATACTATTAGAGAGTAAAGAGGACTGAGAGCTTTGTCACACGGTGCAACAACAATCACCTGAGGCTCATTATCAGCAAAACAAAGAGCTTGTGTCTGACTACAATGTTAAATATGGATGTGGCAAACAAATTCTAAAACATTGATGCTTCACACGTATCTTCAAGCCAGAGGCACAGAAGATCTATGCAATCAGCACAATTTCAAGGTGGGCACCCAGGATTAGTGTCACCAACACCGTATCTGACCAAATGTGAACTATGGTCAGAATCACATTCTGTTCCTGAGGTATGGTGCTGAATAATGGCCAGAAAAGCATTTGTCAGGACATTATGATGTCACAGTGAAGTTCACATATTATCACAGTTAAACTTGAGTTTTGGATTTGAACTGAGGGAATCACTTGTTGAGCGTGTATACTGGTGCCAACTCCGGCGAAGGACCCCTACAATGAGATAGTTACCCAGCTTGTCAGCCAGCTTCTGCGCCAGTGCTCCTTTCCCTGAGGCCAAGTTGCCATCCACAGTGATGATTTTGCTGTACTGCTTAAACCGTGGTGTCGTCCTCTCACCAAATGCGAAGGCCCACCAGCCATACCGCAGGCTTCTCACTGAGCTTGTGTGAACACCTGCCTGGATGACAAAAAAATAAAGAGCAGTGGGTTCATATTATGGGTAGTTTATGCAAGGCCCATCATAACCAAATGTTTGCATTTCTTTTACAGATAGCACAGCTGCTATTTGCAATGATTCTCAGCATCAGTAATATGAGTAGGAGTAAATCACATTCCATCAACACTGCAGATTTAATTGCCCATCTAGTCTAAGAGCTGTCATCCTGTTATTTATGACAAATTTGTGAAGAACAAAGAGAAACAGGCACCAGCAAAATAAACCTGTCAACAGTTTTTTTTTTTTTTTTGCCCTGCGAATGTATACATTTTGAAAAGCACTGTATTTTATGTCTGTATCTTCCAGTGGGCCATCATGATAATAGTAGGCATAATGTGTTAATTACACAACAGGAGAAACTTGGTGTTTTCTACAACTGGCTGGAAAAATTCTGTGTATATATATAATTTGCTATCTGCATTAGCAATCAGACAAAATTAGTTAGAAAATGCTGGCATCTCAGATATTGGGAAAAAATGCAATATCATTCATCACTAGAACCGTATATTTAGCGAATAAGTTTGTCAACTGAAATTTGTTTGAAAAAATGCACTAAGCAAACATCATTTTAAGAGGTGTACAATCCCTGAGGCCTGAGCTATGTAAAACATCAACAAAAGAGAAAGTAATAATTTGCAAATCCTCCTTGCAAAATCCTTTTGAAAATAGTACAAAGACAACATATGTCCCGTTTTACCTCATCAACTTCACTTATTTTTGTATATATCTGCTTATTCTGAATTTGATGGCAGCAACATGTTTCAAACCAGTCGGGACAGGAGCAACAAAAGACTGTGAAAGCTGTGGACTGATCCAGAAACACCTGTTTGGATCCTTCCACAGGTGAACAGGTTCATTGGTAACAGGTGAGAGGATCATGATTGGGAATGAAAGGTTCATCCTGGAAAGACTCAGTCATTCACAAGCGAGGATGGAGAGAGGTTCATGATTGTATAAAAGGATATCACAACATGGGACACTTCGTAAAACTCTTGTCGTCCAACACAGTTTAAATGATTGCATTCTGGTTTTATTTGTTTAACAGTGTCCCAACCTTTTTGGAATCAAGGTTATATTACAGGCATTAAAACTAGATATGACACTAGGCCTCACTGAAGACAAGGGCCTAAGAATTAGATGAAATGTGGAGCCATATCAACATAGGGCTCTTATTATTTCAGTTTTTATTGCGTTCTTTTCTTAGGTATTATCAACAAATTTGCAATTAATGAAAATTACCACAAGGTATTTGCCACACCAACAAAATGGGGCTTGGTACTTTTGCCCAATTTAATCAGCTGGTAATCAAGCTTTGACACAGACTATGATATACACTCTTAATGGTTCTTAATGGTTGTCATTATTTATTATTCTCCATATGAAAACAACAAACTTGAATTTTCACTCCCTAGTTGCTGGTTACTCAAGTGCATCTAGCAAAAACCAACGCAGTGCACCAGTAGTTTGTGATGCTGTTGACTTACTGTATATTGAGCTATCGGGAGAGGCGTTACTAACAATTTGTCCAACATGTATGAATGAGTGCACCTGGTTAACAGACAACTGCACATGTACATTTGTCTCTCATTACTTTCTACATTCTGTAGAAATGCTGTTGCTTTCGTCCCGTCCAAACTGTTTGACATTAAGTCTCATCATTAAGATTACGAAGACACAGACCGAATCTCATCACATTATTTTAGAAGACTGCTTTGGTCACATCGGGACTGGCTAGCTTAACCAAATTGCATGATTACAATTTGAAATCTCGACCTGTCTGACTGGGAACGAGACGACTGCATCGATACAAATAATTTAACATTTACTTGGATGTACTGACAGCTTGTCTTGTTGACACACTCGGCTCCCGGCTGCCAAAGACATCATAAACAAAGTTAGCATGTTGGCGACCGACTGTAATGCTAGCGACTAGGAAGCTAGCTAGCAATGTTAGCTTGCCCTTGTCGACCTGACACGTTTCGCGGGACAGATGAGGGTCCACATCGTGTGTTTTCTGTCTTTACCTTCTGTGCAATGTTCACCGACTTAAAAGCAGATGCTCCCGCCGGGATGACCAGCCGGATCACCCTCAGGGCCATGGTTAACCGTTCTCCGTCCGCCTTGACCCGAACAGTAGAATTCACCACAACCCGGCGACTGAATTATACGTCACGACACTAAGGACCTTCGCGTCACTCGGGTTGTCCCATACATTATACGTTTGCTTGTGTCCAGTCATTGCCTGAATTTATTTCTTCTTTTTCATTAACTATACTGTTAAATGGCAAGAATCAACTATAATTACAACACATAGCGGATTAAATAAAAGTTAAAATGAATGAATAACGTGCTCTGTAAAATGTCAGAAAATACTGAAAATCATCTTATTACAATTTCCCACAGTAAAAGGTGACATATTGTTTTATATGACCAACATTTCAAAAGTCAAATATATCCATTTCATTACAAATAAAAGCATTCCTAGGTAAGGTGGACCCAGCTAATAGAACATTTTAATATATAACATTAATAATAAACTAAGTTTAAGTCAGTCCACTTATCAATTAACTGGAGAGATAAAGCAGAAATTTTCCCACTAAGAATGACTATTATAATCATTCTTGTAATTATCTTGAATTCTGATCACAGACTCCACCCTTCATTAACTTGCTGGGACTACTACAACATTCCTGTGCTAAGTCCCTGCCTGGTGTGTGTCTGTCTTTTCACCAGCAGGTGGTAATATTTATTTGTTGTGAACAACCATGTCTCATTACTGATGTCAACATATTTCAAAGCAGCCTACTCATAAATACATGCTTATTTTGCAATGTGACCATGTGCAATGAAAACGTAAATAATCTACAAATTGGCCCCTTGGCAGGTGTTGAATAATGGCCAGAAAAGCATTTCTCAGAACATTATGATGTCCCAGTGAAGTTGACATATGAGCTTTTGGTTATAAAACGTCATCATACATACAGACATACAGACAGAATAACCCAAATAATGCCTCTGGCCTTGACTGTTGCCTGTATGGAGGCATAAAAAAATCGCCCAATGCATTGTAACCAGATAATTTACCTCCTAAATGTCAATATCAGGACAATTTATAGTGTCAGCGTTAAGGTGAGCAAGACAGCTAATGGTTAGAGCGCCTACTTGGACTATATGCTTGACTATATTACTATGCCAGATACAAAAACAGTGTGTATCTGGGGAAGGCCTCCCTTTTTTGAACCTGAAGCAACAGTTTCTTTTTATTTTGTCACTCACACCCTGAATCAGCATCACATCAAAGGCTAAACCCTAGCTGTCCTCTAATTATTTTATATGTTTCTGATTTAGTATGAAAATATGATTTTAATGTTAGGAATCTGTATGATCTAGACTGGAATTCTCGTGTGCAGGTTTTGAAAAATGCTTGACATCTCAATATGTTTTTGTACCACAGTAATGACTCACCAATGGGACAGGTGTAGTTTAAAAGGTGTGGCGGAGATGCTGTTGATTATACCATTATAAGCAGGCTGTTATTGTAACACCAGTCTACAGAGAACAATACACAAACAAATGTTTATAATTCATTCTATTCTCTTGGTATTCTCACTTGTGTCACAGTGATAGTAATGACTTCACACATACACAGTCACCTTCTGCTTTGGTTAGGCTCATCTTTTCCTGCACTTGCACTTTCCCCCACAGCTACAATCTTGCTAAGTTCACAACTGAATTCTCAAGACTTTACATAACACCTCCAGACTGTCAGCATACGAGTGTGACTCACCGGCCGTGTCCTCTGTAGGCTAGGAAAACACCAATGTAGTAAGCACAGCTGACAGTCAACTACACCACTTCATATTTCATAGACTGATCAATGTGAGCACTAGTGTTTCTGAGCACTTTGCACAGTCAAGCCTGCTCATGCACAACCACTGGCAGATCTAAGTTCAGTTGAATTAGTGTGGACACTGCCCACAGCACCAAGAATAGCCTTCTCTTTTTTGCATCTATTTCCCAGTTTTTCCTCCTCCTCTCTAGATTTTGTCAAACACACAAGTTAGATGTTGCATCATATTTTACATAACAAAGTATTTTCATAATGCAGAGGTCAGTTGCAGTTGTACTTATTAACCCACAAGACTTAAGTCTCAGAAGTGGCCCCTAGACCCTACAATATTTATAACATGAAAGTGTTGGCCAAGAACACACAACAATTTGACTATTTAGCTATCCTACAGAGTTGCATTACTGTGGTTACACTGCATCTGCGGGATAGAGAGTTAGAGAAAAGGTCACGGTTGCCCCATGACCTTTCTGACAGACAAAAGACAATTGAATATATTTTTTTATCAACATAATTAGGAAAGGTTTTTTATGTTTAGCAAAATTGTAACTAAACTAAAGCAACTAAACTTCTTTAAATTTAGCCTTAGGAAACTCAGAGCATTTGGTTACAGTTATGGGAAGGTTTGTGGTCTGTAAAGCTAATAGGACTCGATATTTCAATCCCTTAGTAAGTAGGTACCTCTTGAAAGTTGCAGTCGGTGAGAAGTGGTGAAAGGGAGGGTACGTATCTCACTGGGGTCATCAGGTGGGGATCCTACTTCATTGACGTTTCGTTTATTGAAGCCCACGACGTCTCCAAAGGGCTCAACGGTGTACTCAGCGTCCCAAGTACACCCCCCTCCATACCATACCCTCCGTGACTCTCTATAGGCTCTGCGTGGCAGGGGTGTCCTTCTCCCGGCGCCAGGTGTCCGCCTGGCCGCATACCATGTGGCACTATCTTGATGCCCAGTTGTTGTCATTACGCTTGATCCAGAGCCAGTCACTGCTTCTTTCGGCAGCACTTGACACAGTTTTGATAGTCTGTTGGAGGGAGCGGCCCCTCACCCCCAATTTCCTCAACAGACTGGTGGTAGATCTTGCCACAAATCCTCTGCATCCCACTTCTACTGGGAAGATGAAGGTCTTCCAGCCGTTCTGGGATGTTTCTGCTGCCAGGTCAGAATATTTGTTTTTCTTCCGCTCGTAAGCCTCTTCAACCTCATCTTCCCATGGTACTGTCAGCTCCACGACATAAGCCAGCTTTGTTGCTGGAGACCACGGGACCATGTCTGGCTGGAGTGTTGTTGCCACTATTTCTGGGGGAAACACAAGCGTTTTGTCAATGTCCACTTCCAATTTCCAATCTCGAGCAGACTGCACGATGCTGACATCCTTTGGTGTTGTTTGGTCTTGAGATTGGCCTGCTGGTACAAATTGATGGAAGTGGACCTTTCCTGCTGATTTTTGAGGGAGTTTATTTGTCGTGGTTCGCCTCTGCTCCAGTGTTGATGCCAGCTCTCTGAGTACTTGGTTGTGTCGCCAAGTATAGCAACCTTGGGCAAGACTTGTAGCGCATCCTGACAGAATATGCCAAAGGGATGCTGATGCTTGACACAGGGAACAGGTGGGACCTTCTCCGTACCACAGTTTCTGGTTCTCAGGGTTAGGTAGCAGGTCATACGTGGCTCTGATGGTAAAACTCAGTCGTGCTCCGTCTATTTGCCAGATGTCACGCCAGCTGAGCCTTTTCTGCTCCAGGCTCTCCCAGTTGGTCCATCTCCCCTGCCTAGCCATGGAGCCAGCTCTGGCATGTCGCTCTGCCTCCTCCTGCCTCCTGACTTCTTCTACCACAAGCTGTCTCTTCTGCACTGATGTTGCTTTGTGCCACAGAGGAGCTCTTGGGATGAGCCCTAGGCCTCTTTCCCATGCTGGACTTGGCCGACCACATCTCTGAAGTGAAGAGCAGACTTTACACTCTGGACAGCTTCTGATGGAGTCCACTTTCTTCCAGTTGCCACCTGGGGGGCCACTATTCAAATAACTGTGTCCTCAGATTCAGAAAGGGTCATGACCAGCCTTGCTTTGGTGCATTTGAATTCCTCCACGAGACCTGCAATTGGTAATTCCAATTTGCCACTCCCGTACAGTCCGATGGAGCTTAGGCAACGTGGGACTCCAAGCCACTGTTTCAGCTGTGTGCTTATCACCCGTTCCAACTTTTCTACCTTGGTGATGGGGATCTCGTACACAGTTAAAGGCCACAATAGTCTTGGGAGGATGCCAAACTGGAAACACCACAACTTGAGTCTTCCCGGTGACAATGTAAGCAACGGTGTCCTTTTTTAGTTGTTCAAACTGCTCGGTGTCTTGAGCTTTGCATCATACCATCGTCCCAAACTTTTTACTGGCATTTCTGAAACTGTTGGTACTGGTGTTCCGCCGACATAAAATCTCTGGTCTGTGACTTGGCCTTTTACAATGGAGATGCTTCTGCACTTACTGGGTTTTAAGTTCATTCTCACTCTTGTGATGTTTTGATGAAGTTTCTCCAGGAGTCTCTTGGTGCAGGGGACCATTGTTGTCAGTGTTGTTAAATCATCCATGTAAGCTGGTATACGTGGTAGTTTCTGACCACTTGGTAGTCATGCTCCTCCTACCACCCATTTTGAGGCTCTGATGATGATCTCCATTGCCATCACAAAGGCCAATGGGGAGATGGTGCATCCCGCCATGATGCCTACTTCCAAAGGTTGCCATGTTGTGGTGAATTCTGATGTTGTGAGGCAAATCTGCAGATCCTGGAAGTAGTGTTTTACCAGAGTTATCATTGTCGTAGGCACTTGGAAGAACTCAAAGGCATTCCACTGTAGTGAATGAGGGACAGATCTATAAGCATTGGCCAGATCAAGGAACAAGACATGAAGATCTTTCCCTTCTCTCTTAGCAGTCTGGATCTGATGCCATATGATGCTGTTATGCTCGAGGCATCCTGAGAATCCTGTTATGCCAGCCTTTTGGATTGATGTGTCAATAAGATGGTTTTGTTTCAGATACTTCAACAGTCTTTGTGCCAACACACTGAAGAAGATCTTGCCTTCGATGTTCAGCAGGTTTATCTGGCGGATATCTGGCGGCTGTTCAATGGTGGCCGAGTTCTTTTCTTTTGGGATAAGCACTCCTCCTGCTTTTTGCCAGGCTTTCGGGATGGCTTGCTTTACCCACACCACCCTCATGTTTTTCCACAGGATTTTCAGAGTATCTGGAGCGTTCTTGTAGACACTGTACGGAACACCGTTGGGGCCTGGTGCAGATGCTGATCTTGCCTTTTTTACCGCCTGCTTCACCTCACTCAGCTTAGGAGGGCTGATATCGAACTGATGTTGTGGGGGTGATATTGGAGGGATGTCAGTGGGGACAAGGATCGGTTCATCTTTCCGTTCGTCAGTGTAGGTGGTTCTCAGATATTCTTCAACCTGGTCTTTTGATGTTTTCAGAGATCCACCCTTCTCTTTTATGACGATGCCTTTCACAAATTTGAAGGGGTCTTTGTAGAAGTTGGTTCTAGCTTTCTCTTTCTTTTTCCGACGTGTCCTTAGGTTCTCTGCTTGACAGAGCTTTGAAAGCCTCTGCTTTAGGTCTTTTTGAAGGAGGTCGATGCCTTCCCTTTCTTCTGCTGTCGCCTTTTTCCACACCTTTCTTAGTCGTCACCTTTCTTTCACAAGTTGTTGGATTTCTTGAAGCCGACGGGATTTGGGGGCAGGGAGCATGTCTTTCTTCTTGACTTGTTCTTTCACTCCAAATTTCTCCTCTCCGTAGCTGTAAATTAGGTCACCCATCTTCTCCAGCTTCTTCTCGGCTGATCCTTTGATGTGACTTAGAATTTGGCTTAAGTCTGTGTTGACATTTTCCCACTCCTTGCTGTTAGACTTTGGCCATTTCACTAACGGCTTACGTCTCTGCATGTTCTCATCTTTGCGACGTGCTGAGTGTTGTCTTGGACTGATGGTTCTGCCTGAAGCTGCTTCCTCACTCCGTAGGGTGCTGATACTCTGTGGACTGTGGGGTTCTTCCTGCCGCTGAGTGTCAACCGACTGATTTGACCTTCCTCTTAACAGGATCTGGTCAATACGGGGCCCTGGGTTGGAAGTTTTCAGACATTTCTTCCGTCCTTGATGTACTTTAAGACCGTGGACAGATGGTACTTTGGCCCATCCACACATGCAAGTCTGAGGAACATGTGCAACTGCTGACTGCTGAGTATTGCTTATATAAACACTAGACAGGATGTTTTTCTTTTTTCAATATTTAACCAAAACCGTCTATTTTCCTGACCTCCACCAAAGTGTCTTCATTGTCAAAGCTCTGCACTTTGTAATGTCTACCCCAGCCACCTCTATCACTCCTGAGCAGAACAAGAGCTTAGTTTGTGGATTGGAAAAATTATTCACAGAAGATACATTTTATTCACACAGGATACATTTTCTCCAAAACATCCATATCCATAAATAGGCAAATATAGTATCTAATATAATATAAATATACATTTTAGGAGACAGGGCTGGCATGGGATCATCATAATCATATTTATTATATCCCCTAGAAAGTCGAATAGTCTCAGTAGATTTAATTTGATTTGTTGCTTGTTTTGACTGATGGATTGCCACAAAATTGCTTACTTTAGCAGTAAATAAGTTGCAACTTGTGGGGAGGGGTGTGTGTGGGGGGGATACTGTAAAGGAAATGTCTGCAAGCAATAGATCTTTGCAGCCAATGTTGAGAGATTAATTCATTCACCACNCATGTCTCCAGCTGTCACTCAGGTGTGGTCAGGTCAGTATAACCTGTCAGTATAACATAATACAGGTCAACAGTACCACAAGCTGCAGCCTCCAAATTGAAAAAACTGAACATTGTAAGCGAAGGGAGGATGGACTGTTGTGTTAGACTGCATTGGTTTTAGCCAGACGTACTTAACAAACCAGCAACTGAGTTTACATCTGCCGCTGTGAGCTCCATCCAGCTCCCTTTCCTCTGTGAGTAACACTTTACCTCCTCCAATTAAGCATTCATAGGTATAGTATATAAATAGTTAATATATGGTGTATAACACACATAAAGTAGTGTTAAGCAAATGTCCTGTAAGTGTTTAATGTGTGTTAATTGTAACTCCTCTTGTGGCCTTCCATAGAAAGAGGCTGCAGTGTAAACAGACAATACTGTTAAAAACAGATGTAATATTATAGACTATACTTTCATGTCTTCATTAACCATGTACATGAAGAAATACCTTTAAGTGCCCCATTATCCGCTTTTACCTACATTATACTGTGTAGTAAACCATTTAAGAAATGTATGTGAACACATCTGTCCATACATGTAGATTTGAATACTTTTGATCTAGGGCGGTTTTCCCCGGTTTGCGTCAGGCTCAAACAGCGATAGTGAAGACAACAGTGTGCTGCTAATGTTGTGGCAGCAGTTTGGGGAAGGCCCTTTCCTGTCTCAACATGACGACACCCCTATGCACAAAGCCAGCTCCATAAAGAGACGGTTTCCCACTTTGGCGTGGAAGAGATTTAAGCACACTGAACACACTGGAGAGGAGACGGCGGCCAACGTCAGAGGCCGATCTCACTAGTGTCGTTGTGGTTGAATGGGAGCACATTTCTGCAGCCAGGGTCCAAAATCCGGTTGAGGGCCTTTCCTGGAGAGTGGAGGCTGAGAGCAGCATATTAATGTATTGTTGTGTGATGAAATGCTAAATCACATATGGGTGTAATGTTCAGGTAACATAGTTTGGTCATATAATGAAGTATGCTGTACAAAATAGGGGCTTGGTTTGCAACATACCCCACACTAAGATAAAAACTTTGTGGCTGTTAATCCTCACCCTTGTACAGGATCAGTAGCAGCTAGTGGCATAGACTGTATAAAATATGGACGTAGTGTCCGTGACGTCACCCATAGGTTTCTGAAGAGCAAAAATGAAGCAAATCGTAGTGCGCAGCCATCTTGGTAGCCTACCTCCGGTTACTCCAAATATGGACAAAGAGGTGGAGCGAGGGCGGAGCTGAGGCGGGTCCTATGGGCCGGCTGAATGAACGCTATTGGCTGAAAAAAGCCGCTGAAAAAAGCCGCTTTATTCGAAATAATCAAACTAGCTACGGCTAACCAGCTAGGTTAAATGCTAAATATCGTTGCTAGCCGGCTAACCCCACGACAAGCCCTTGGCGCCACTTAGATTGACAGCTATGAATTGTGCATAATGATGTATGTTGTATATTTTAAATGAACGCCTTATAAAAAAATTTGCCCCCCCCCCAGAGTTGTCATGGAGTAGAAAAACAGCTTATGAGACTAGAGCCATGTTTTGAACCAGGCTGTAAATATGTTTTTTTCTGTCGTAAAATCAGACATTTTAACATGGGGCTCAAATGTAATTGACTCCCTTCTGCTGCCAGCTCTAGTTTTTATTCGAGGAACTGCAGCTTTTTTGCACTTCCACATTGGCTTCATTTTTCAGCGCCGGAGGTTGCCGCTTGGGTCATACTGGACTTTTATTACTTGGAGGTCTGTGCTAGACAGCACTGAAATGTCATTCATGAACATGTTAAGAAACACCGTTAAACACCCAGGAGCACCAACATATTAAGTGGAATCAAAGACTTGGTTAATGAGCCCATAGAGGATCAGTACCTGGGTTCCAACCAGTCTGTCAGAACTGAAGAAGCTTGTCGGCTAGAACTGAAGCATTATCAAGAACCTATAAACCAAGTCCAGTCACCTTTGACTTAACTCTCATTTGAATACCTCGATGACTGAGATCCTTCACAGACAAGCCAAGAGAGGCTTTTAGAACCATCTCTAATAAGGGACCCTTCGATTTTTGTCTTATTCTTATTCTCTGTGCATGGGCTCTGAGATTAAGGCAAAGTCTAGGTTTAAATGTATGATTACAGCATCATACAGTAATATAGTGTAAACATGCCACTATAAAGAAAGTTACAACAAGATGATGTGTGTGCATCATATTGAATTAATGTTTAAGTTGTATGTCAAGCTGTGGTACAAAAACTCAACAAAAATCACAACACACTGTGGATGTTACAAAAGCAGTTGACAAAGAGCCCGGTCCACCTTAAAACCCAGCTCTGACAGACTGTACATACACATTTCCTGAAAACGCCCCGAAAGACAAGAAACCTCAAGTGACTCTGGAGAAGCAGAAGAAGAAGGCAGCGCTGTTTATCCTGGAATGGGGGGTTGGACATAGGCTGAACTCAGAGCCAAACTTTTCTACCCTTTCCTCCCCCTTCACGTAACTCACCAGCAACTTTCATTCACTGCCTCGTCCTCTCAGCCGCACCGCGCACCGCCGACCCACGCCAGTGACCGTGAGCGTTCACGGGACTCCGAACCCCCCCACCGAACCTGCACGGACCCCGGCCACTTTTCCAACATGGGAGTTTGAGCGGCTGGCTGGATAAACGCCGGAGCCACCCGCTGCTGGATGGAAGAGGACTTTAGCCTTAACGTCAAGTTCGTTAAACGCAGCGACACCATGTTGGGAAACCCGGGCTGTTATGCCAACAAGAAGAGGAAGAAGCCTGTCCTTAAACAGTAAGAGCCGCCTGAAAGTGTGGGCCTGAACGCAGCTGTGTAGTTCAAGAGCTCCTCTCCATACCTGTTAGTTAAACACTGCAGATGTAAAGATGCAAACTTTAGGTTGGAAGTTGTAGATAAAGTTTTGCAATGTGCAGTGAACGCAACAGCAGCACAGACAAACCGGCAGTGAAAATTAACTTCAGAGTCATGAAATCAACTTTGCAAAAAAATATGTCAACTTTACATAATTGGTCCACATGCAACAGTTGACAGAATATGACCGATGTGTTCTTCTGTTTTGTGTTCACCAACTCTGCTCACTTGTGGGTTTGTTTTTTCCACTTTCGCGGGCTACCTTAAGAATGCGTCGAGCCCGCGTCTGGCATGGATATGTTGCCCTCGCGCATTAATCACAATCAAGTCTGAGAGTCGCTGCTGCTTCTCTCACGCGATGCTCCGAGGAGGGAGGGGGGGGGGGGGGGGGGTCTCTGAGTGTGTTATTGTAATGTGATCCGGCCATGGTATTGGGATCAGTGCGGGCTGAGTGATGTGTGTGTGTTGTAGTGCCTGGTTTTCTCTCTATCCCCTCTTTTTTCTTATGCTTATGTTTTTTTTAAAGCTGATTTCACCGCAAAACCCAAGAGTACTGTCTGAACCTGAAACCAGCTGCTGCCATGTTCCTGCTCAGCACCCACCATTATTATTATTATTATTATTATTATTGTTATTATTTTAGTTTTTATCACTATTGCCACTATTCCACATCTCCAGCTCCATGTGGATTTGTGGAACTTGCACTACTGTATGCTCTCTCTCTCTCTCTCTCTCTCTCTCTCTCTCTCTCTCTCTCTCAGTCAAGGCAGATGGCAGCCCACCTAGATCCTGGTTCTGTTCGAGGTTTCTGCCTGTTTAAAGGAACTTTTTCCACGTCTCTGTTGCCAAGTTCTTGCTCATGATGGGATTTGTTGGGTCTCTGTAAATAAGTTCTGTCATGATTTAGCAGCATATACATTAAATTGAATCACAGTTAGTCACCTGCAGAGATGTGATAAGTCCACTGCACAGACAATAACAGACAAAGTTTGCAACCAGCTGGTGAACATGGTCAGTGAAGTTTCATCCTTGACATTTCATATAATAGCAATAGTATACAGTTACAACTGACCTCTGTTAAATAAAGGCACCTTTTAATCCAAATGTGAACTAAAGCCCTTTCACCACAATCCAAAACACAGGATTTGTTTCTGCTATTAGTTTTAAATTGATTGACACCTCTTTTATTACAGGAATTAACAACAAACAACAAACCAAATCCAACTGATGGCTTGTTTACATAAGTAATGTAGCCATGTAGGATTTAAAACACTTAAAACACAAATTAAAAACAGTACCATTGTGCAATTTTAATCACACTGTTAAACACAGGTGCTTTATGAGTCAACAGAGATATGCAGATATGCTTGCTCATAGTGAGCTGGCCGGAATGTGTATCGGCTGTTCCCAGTGTAAATCCCAAAATAAAGAGGTGGCCTGTGTGCAGATGTCTGTGTTTCTGAAGATGTGGGACTGCAGTAAGGACTGGGGTTTCCTGGACGGCCAGCTGGGCTCAGCTGCACAAAGGCACCATTGAGCCTGACTGTAAAAAGCTGTGGTCACTACACAGGGGCATTCCATGGCAGATCTGGCCGTCCAGATTCCCTCTGTTATTACCCGCACGCCCTTTGTATATGTTGCCAGTTTCCTTCGCCATGCATCCTACTATATTATTAAGTAAAAGTACCCATTTTTATGTATTCTGCATACCATTTTTCGAAATCTTCCACTTACAAGAACCATTTTTAGTCAGTTTGCAACTTTGTTCTCATGCATTTTCTGCATAAACACTGGGTCATCTACTTAAGTTCCAATGCCAGAAATGCAAGCACAAATTGCAAACTGTCGACCATCATCTCGTCACAGGCTCACTTTTGTACCCCTGGACTAGTCTTCCAAATGGATAGCAATGAGAACTGACAGTGATGTATTGCATTGCTTTGGCCTCACTGTCTTTGTGTACCTGCAGTGCAGCACTGCTGAATACACAGTAACACCTCAGGGAATTCATTTAGAACCTGCTCCGTCCTAAACAGTGTAAGAGAGGCTTCGAAATGTGTTGACAATTTAGCGACCATTAAAGTATTAACAGTTGTACTAAAGAAATGCAATACTTATTAACACTTATACAGGCTAAGAAAAAGTATTATCAACTTTACAGATTTTACAATTATAGTGTATAGGGTGCATTAACACCCCCATCCCCACCCCCAGTCCTATAAAAGGCCAGGTAAACACAGGTGTCAGTTAATGCTGTAAGTAAAACTTTTTATTGTTACATCATCATTATTGCAATAACATTTGAAAGCTGTAAATGTTTCTCAATCAAGTGAAAATCTCATTAAGTCTGTCTGCATGGTGGAGCAGGGTGAGAGAAACGAGGCAGCTGCAGCTCAGGTGGTGGAGCTCGCTCCTGATGTGTGTGGGTGTCGGGTCACTTTGTACACTTGGTACAGAAGTGTCTGCCAAATGAATGCGATGTAAACAATGATTCAGGCTGGGTACTCATGTTTTTTACTTCTTGGAACAGATGTGATTTTTTTTTTTTCCAGACATGAGTACTGTCTGTGTCCTGTGGATCAGTACTTCTAGATTTTGAAAAACACTTGGCGTGCTTCAAAATAAGATAGAAGCAACCAGCATGCCGTGCAACCGAACGGGCTGCTTCCCAGAGCACAACTCAGGCCAAAAATTTCAGTCTAAACCAGTCCCAGAACTTTTCAAAAGTTTGGCGCAAAGCTGGCCTGAAGCCAGCGTTTGAAAGTTGGCTCTGAAGAGTTTGTGGCTTGCTCCCTCCCAGAGGATGGTACTTTCAATGGACCTCTCAATTCACAGAAAACCTTCTGCATCCAATTCTCCACTGTCAATCCACATGTTTCAAACACTCTTCCTCATCCATAGCTTCTCCACAACATAAGTGAATACACAACCTCCATGTCAGGCTATAGCCTCTGCAGAGCTCTGAGACTCTTCTGCACGCAACAAATTCAGCAGTTGACGTAGTGATGTGTGAGATCGTATCTGTTCTTCATTTGTTGTATGCATTCACGCTGCTCCTTCGTTTTACTGGAGAGCAGCATTCAACTTTTTCTCTGTGTCTTCTCTCAGCGTGAGCATAAAGTCACAGAATAGTCTTGATTCATCACAGAACGCTTTGAGGCTCCACTGAAAATTGCTTTACTATGTAGGATATTGTTGAATAGAACTGCTTTTGTTGAAGCCCATTCATCATCTTTGTTCTTGTATATTTGTGTACAACATGTGTTATTTAATGTGACTTCTCTAATCTTTAACCCACCTCGGTCTGGAAAGCTCTTTGTAGGCCGGTTTTGTAAACTGGCCTACTTGTAAATTTCCAGTCTGTGTGTCAGGAGTGTGTATCGAAAGCACGCTTTTCATACTAGCTGAGCCACTGAGTCATCCTGGTGGATGTGGCGGGCGCTCCACCTACTACGAGCAGACAAATGTGTGTCAGTGTCATTACAACAGACTGACTCCACCACAGAGGTGTTTGTGCTCAGGTCTCGGCTCTTTTGCTCTTCAGATGCCAAGGCATGAGAAAAACATCCCTGTGTCCAACGATGAGCATCCTGATGTCTGCTGCTCAGTCCCGTGATCCATAACAAATCGAGAAGGAGAAATAGTTGTGAATGCTGGCTTTTGTCTTTCATTTCTTGAGAATGAGATCAGATCACTGTGAGGAGGCACAGTTCTGGTCTGAAGCCAGCAGTCAAGTTCAGACTGAATCCCTGCAGACTATTCAGTGGCACTGGAGGAAATTTTATAGCCTATCATTAACCAAGGTTTGAGTAAAGAGAGAAATTTAGGCAAAGATAGAGAAACTGCAACCTGAAACAATGGGTTTGCTTTGTTGATAATTGTTTAGGGCTGAAACTAACTGACTGCATGTGTTTAGAATTAGAATCTTATACTTAACTTTGTTGGGAAGGGAAATTTGCTATGTATATACAGATCACAGATTGGTTCCTCTATTACTATAATCATATCATGAATTATTTTTTTTTATAATTCCTATTTCTGATGTGATGATCATCAGTTAAAAGTGACATGATTTTCTCTTCCTAAAATGTGGTCCTGTGGTGTTTTCACAGCGCCTGAGTGACTGCACCTGAAGTGCCACCCTGATCAGCAGCGAGAGAACTGCAACCTTGGTAGTAGGGCTGCACGATTATTTTTATCAATATTGTAATCACGATTAATAATCACGATTATTCATTATGTTAGGTAAAACATACCTTTTTATTGCACTCTCTTTTTTAAACAAACAAGTCTTCAAATTGAAACTTAAAATAATCATAACAATAAACTAAAATTTACCCAAAGACAAAGGGAAAAAATAAATATGCTATTGCAAAATGCAATTATAAAGTGCAAACAAACAGAAAATGAAATGAAAATGTATCTTTATAGAGGGTCTTCAGGCTGACTGCGAGGCGGAGGCTGCCTGTTGCCTGGACACATCCGCGATCTCGCGGACACCGGATTTCAGGGCACAAAAGTTTGTGCAGAACTTCCTTGTGTCCTGGGAGTCAGTTCAATATATCTGCGATCAGACCAGGGACGTCCTGGCGAAGACGAACACAAATTACCGCTTGTGTGTCCCAGCCCGAAAGCCAGTCGCAATTGCAATTTGGAAACTGGCTACCGGCACTCACGATAACCCCGCCCCCAGCCCCTGACGTAGTCTGTGCTTAGCTCTGGACCAGCAAAGACATGGTGCCTGCTGAGCACAGGTTTTTAGCACCTGGAGCCGGTGCTTACGTGGTGGAAACACGAAGAACTGGTGCTAAGTCAGGCACTGGCTCTGAGCTAGCACTAGCACCAGCGCAGTGGAAAGGGTCAACAGTAGATGTTGCTCCTTTACGAGGCACTAGCGGCTCCTCACTGTCACTGCCTGCTGCTCCCGACATTGCACTCTCTCACAGTTTAATCATTTGAAGCTGCCGCTGCTGCAGGGTTCGCTCGCTTGCTGTTTAGGCAGCGTAATGATGAGGCCCTAACCTATGGGTCGCCCCCTGGTGGTTGGCTGACTATTGGGTTGGGAAAGTGCTTGATTTGACATACAACAGAGCTCGCTTTTTAAATGTTAAAATCGCCGGCGATCATCTTAATTTAATCGTGGCAGCCAAAATCGTGATCGCGATTAAAATTCGATTAATTGTGCAGCCCTACTTGGTAGATAGGCAAGAAAAACACTGTTACAGGGATCTTTACATGCTTGTCTTCTAGATTGTATTCAACCAGTGGGTGCAGAAATCCAATATCTTTAATCATAATTTGACAGTGCAAGGGTCTATAATACTGCAGATCGTATTAAATTGTACACACTTATTCCTGTTAGGTCAGTGCAGTACAGATGTGTCGCCGCTCAGCTGTCACTCAGAGGGATTCAGTGACTGGGTGCCATGCTATGTCCTGTTTATGAATGAGTTTTAACAGGACACAGCAACTGCCCACAGTCAGTCTGCCGCTGTCACACGGGCCTCAGCTAGTTTATTAAAAACAGTGAGCAGCATCAGTCTCACGCTCAGCATGTTGATGGTATCATAGTAAATGTTTGGTCTGACCATGAACAGCGGTTACCATTTAAGTTAATTGACCTTGAGCATATCCCTAATATTAATTGCTTGCATAGTGTACACAGCACAGCCTTTGTCAGCCTGTAGATCAAAGACGTGCTTTTGGCAGACAGCTCGGTGCTTTCAGGAATTGTTGATTTAAACGCGGTTAAACTAAACAATGCTGAGGAGAAGATTGGCTCACGCTTATTAAACTCACATTCATCTTATTAGGTGAATAACCATGTTGCTTCAGCGGACTCCTCCTGCATTCCACCGACTTCCCCGCTGTAAAAGGAGCCGGTCTGGAAGGGGTGCGAGTTGGCAACTTCGCCTGCAGCTGGTGCTTCTGCAGAGATGCTAAATTGTTAAAGAGGGAGTTTTGATAAGTCTATAAACTGATTATTTTCCCACCTATTCACTCGATACTCTTGCGACTTCTTGCTCCTTGTTCTTCCTATTTTCTAATCCTGGCAAGCATGAGCTTTTTATTTTGAATTCAATGTATTTTTTTTATTCTAAAAAAGGTTCTTTACATCAAATGCAAAGTAAATAGTAGTCTATATGATATATGTAAAGGCTTTGAAGGAGCTGAGAGCTGTGAGCCGGTCTCTGTCTCTCTCAGCAGGTGTGTTGTGGAGGAATGTCAACAGTGGAATTGCGTGTCTCCCTTTCACTGACACTTGCTTTTACTCCCAGTGCAGCATGTGTGTCTGATTTGTGAGTAATGACATGTATTTATAGCAAGCCTCGTGAGTTTGTGTTTTGCACTTGAGCATGGGTGGTCTCCAACTCTGTTGCCCCAGAAGTGAAAGTCAAGCAGAGCAAATACATTTTCTGTCATGGTTAAAACAGCTTTCCATTTTGACACACTACATAAGCAGCTGATGCAATGGACTTGTGGTAATGTTGTATATTTTGCATGCTGGTGGCTGTACTATTTATTCTGTTTCCTTAAGAAAGAAAGAAGCCCGGTGTTTGTTGTTTCCATTTCTTTAAGCTAGAGAGTGCACCGGGTCTTCGTGTTGTTCAGAAGGTCAATGATACTAATAAGGGTAATCCAGCCAATAAAAACTTTGGTAATGTTTGGATGACTTACCAGCAGTTTATCTTCATTACTTTATTTGGTCATTTTTGTCTTAACTTTGTATATAGGAAATAAGCTCTCAAGGACAGGGTCCACATCATGTTTTGTAATTCTTTTTATGAAAAAGCAAGATATGTTTTAGATGCTGGTACACTTCATGCTGCTCAGTGTGCTCTTGGCATCACATTCACCACCACAAGGACAAGGGGATTGATTCCTGGTGCTGCACTCCTGGATTGCATTGAGAATTTTATGCAGCACCGTTCACTATCATTTGGCATAGCAGGCCAATCAAACAGCGCTATTTTCTGTTGCTAGACTGCTGAGTGTGTACCTCTGTAGGGAGCCAAGCCAGTTTCTGTTGCTTTGACAGCATTCCTATATCTAACTCTCATCATGGGAGCTGATGTACTGTTGACTCATCTGAACTACAGTGTTTGTTAGCCTCATTTATGGCTGCCTCTTTTTCATGTCTCTTGTTTAAATGGTAGGTCTGAGCTGAATCAGTCCTGGTTCTCCGTCTGAATCACAGCATATTTGACACTTGAATAACCAGCTGTACTACAGTGAGAGGATGATCCAACAAGGCTGCAGGGGACCAGAAGTGGGCGAATGATCTGAACTTTTTCTTCAACAGATTTGTCCCTCAGTCCAGCCCTGTTGCAGTCCCCCTCATGCCAATGCCATTATTTATTTATCCATCTATCTATTTACCTGTGTGTGTGTGTGTGTGTATATATATATATATATATATATATATATATATATATATATATATATATATATATATATATATGTGCAATATTNTATATATATATATATATATATATATATATATATATATATATATATATGTGCAATATTTCATATTTAATGTTTGTCATATTTAATTCTCCTGTCCAAAGTGTATTCCTGTTCATAGTGTATATAGAGTCTTGCGTAAATTTGCAAATACTAATACCTCTCTGGTTTATATTGTTTTCTGCCTGTACTATTTAGCTGCTCTATTGTCTTTGCAGCTGGACAATGTGAGTTTCCCCACTGAGGGATGAATAAAGAAATATCTTATCTTATCTTTTTCTTTCTGCTCCACAGAAAGAAGCACTCTGACAGCAATGAAGCTGTTAAATCAAACCCTTCAAAACGCCACCGGGATCGGCTGAATGGGGAGCTGGACCGGCTGACCGAACTCCTGCCCTTTCCCGGGGAGACTCGCTCTCGCTTGGACAAGCTGTCTGTCCTTCGTCTCAGTGTGGGATACCTCAAAGTCAAGAGCTACTTCAAAGGTGAGGCCCAGCCTTGGTCAAATACCAGACAATTCTGTAAAGTCTTGACAACAAAAACAAATAGATGGAATATATACAGCAGCATCATGGGCTTCACTGTGCCCTTGTATTGGGTTCTATCTACTTCAGTTTTTTCTAACTCATTCCGTATTGAATGCATTTGATGACCAGATGACCAGACACACTGTCAGCTCTGGGCATGTTACACACACACACAGTCCTCACTGCAGAGAGCTGATACAAACACTGCAAGCTGTCATAAGCTATGCTCTTTTCTCGTACTTGTACAAGGTTTTGGGACTGCTACATTGCATAATTACGATCCCTGCCTGCTCTCCCGATGCACGAGTGTGTGCGTGCACGCTTGTTGTGCACACCCACGAACCGTGTGATATCTGTCTGTCTAACAGCTGAATTGGTTTTTACCTTTGTTGTTTAGCAAAGGCTCTGTTTTCCATAATCTTGGCTCAGGCTAAACTAAACATGCCACAGCCTGGCTGAGAGTGAGGGGGTGATAGCGAGGAAAGGGGTGGGCTGAATTTATAACACAAGACAAAACAAGAGCATGGTTGTGAAACAGAATGGAATCGTTTTATCTCCGTTATCTTGTTTTTGTAATTGCTGAAAGCGAATACTTTAATTAAAAAGAGAATTTGATTCATCGCCCAGCCTTACATGTAAGCATGTCAAAAAATGTCAGCTTGACTACCAGTGCATCAGGATGTGAATATGGGACACCAGTTTTTAAGCCACATCCTGATCAGCATACCCACCACTCTTTATTTCCATGCCCTTACTTTACTCTGTGCGATTAGAACTTCATACTTTTTTTGTTGATTGAAATCTGGTAACTGCTAATTAACAATACTTGCATATTAATATAATTCTTAGGAAACACGGTTGTCATTTGTTCCATTGGCACAGAAGCTTAATTTTAAGGCTTGTGCATTGGTTCATAGGCTTTATATCCCATCCTCTTGAGAACCTAAGAACATTTGGATTAAGACACATATGCAGTTAAGCTTGGGAGGAATTAAAGCTTTACGAATGGGCAAAACAGCGTTGGGAAACTCGGCTCAGGACTACGCTTACAATCACTGGAACTGAATCTGATTTGAGTGTGACATGCAAATGTACTGGCAACACATTTGACAGACAAGACAGGAATGAGAAACATGAAGGAATCTGGTTTTAGGAAACAACACATCCTCAATGCTTGTAACCTTACTCCACCCTCACCGTAAGCAGCGCACACAATAGTCACTTTGAAAAAAACAATATGAAATGTTTTTTTTTTTTGCCAGATTAAGGCCTCACTGTAAGTTGAGTAAACTTGCAGGCATCCTGGCTTTGAAAACCTGATGAGTTGTGTGTGAGTCAATTATACGTGAGTCACGCATATAACATGTCCACCACCTGCAGATGATCATTTCCTTTGAGTTAAACAGACATTTTAACCGAGGTGTTGGCAGACAAGCTGCTGAGTAAGTTGCCTGCTTGCCCTCTGGCTTCACTGAGGTTGTTAGAATTTTACGTGTCTTGTCTCTGTTGCTTTTGGCTGCGTTTCCAGTGCGTTCTTTTGCCGATGTGATCTTGTAGTCATACTGGACATGTCGCACTAAATCTCAGCTCTCTCCCATCAACAAAAACTCTACCCAACTGTTTAACTATTAAACCTACACAAAAGCTTTATCCACGTGAATTCACATTCTGTTTATAAGTTGTAGTTTTGTTGTAGAGTTTGACAGTTCACTCCTGAACCAATCACACAGCACAGTCCCATTCTTCTCCTATGTTCCCACAACACTCTAGTCAAAGGTCAACCAAAAACACCAAAGTGACCTTTGAACTTCTGTCATTCTCTGCAGACAGTTACAGAGAAATTTATGGGCTCATTTTTTTTTATTTTTCCTCTTTCTTCAGCTTTATGCATTTGCAGATATCATCCTGCTCCCTACTCCTTCCCACTGCACCTTTCCTTCAGTTCATTTGACATCAGCAGTAATCAGGCACGCTGAAAAGACTGTCTGTGCTCTGTCGCGGTGGAGAGCAGGATCAAAATCACATGTCACGTCACACTGCTCATGTGCAGCCCATCACCCCTTAAACACTGCTGCTTTGCCATTGTATCTCACTGTAGGCTAGGGCTAACGCATGCAATAACAAATCCTATTGTGATTGTGACATGACTCATGATTTTAGTGGTGTAATGGCGTGCTATGACATGTTTTACCTTTTTTTAAAAAATTGCAGCTCCTGTGATTTGGATATTGCACATGGACTCATTGCAATTCTGCAAAACTTTTGATGAATTGTTCAGTCCTACTGTAGACCTTTTTACAGAAACACATTCTTTATTAAATCATCTGTTATTTATTGATTTGTGAGTTAAATCGAAAATATAGAAACGTGACACCATTACGCTGGGTAAAATGAGTTGTTTAGAGGCTCTTTCCAGCAGTGCCGATGTTTCAGTGCTTGGGAGCAGTCTGTAAGCTGCCGGCTGAAAACGCCCCCTCCACTTCCAGATATTCATTGTTTTGTGAGAGAAAGGCTCGTTGCTTAGTAAATAGCTGCTAGCAGGCTGTTAACTGGAAGAACAGGAAGTATGCTGTAGCCTCGAGAGCATTAAAAAATATGAAAACAATGGATGAGACAAGTTTAAAGCATGCCACTAACAGAACATCTTTGGCATGCTTTATCCAGCAGTTTACATTGGCGTGTGAAAACTGATTCGTGAAGAGTCGTGAATGGTTCAGCGTGTTCACAGGCCCTTGTATGACACTGACATCTGAGTTATTAGGAGCATAATCACATTAAGATATTCAAAACATGGGCTGCACCTTACTCACATTACTGTCTAGCCAATTATTCACATGGGTCAGTTTACGAGTCATAAGGAGTAAAAACAGTTGTATAATGTCTTTTGTTGCTTTAACATAACATTTTAGTTACTAACAAGTAAACATGGAGTTACAAAGATGTTGGCATATTCCTGTTTTTGGAGCATGACTCACACGAACTAGCATTGCTTTTACTTTCACTACTCTTTCTGCAATCACTGTCTTGTGAGACCATAGACTGTATAAAATATGGACGTAGTGTCGGTGACGTCACCCATAGGTTTCTGAAGAGCAAAAATGAAGCAAATCGTAGTGCGTAGCCATCTTGGTAGCCTACCTCCGGTTACTCCAAATATGGACAAAGAGGTGGAGCGAGGGCGGAGCTGAGGCGGGTCCTATGGGCCGGCTGAATGAACGCTATTGGCTGAAAAAAG
>JBBMOC010000637.1:0-25482 GCA_037975185.1 Centropyge bicolor
AGTTTGAGCTAAACATGCATGAGTAACAGGTGCAGCCGTTCTTAAAATATTTAACTGATGAATAATAGTATCAATGAATTCTGTCTATATCAAAAATATCTTCTTATTCTTACTGATTAATGAAGAGCAGAACAGTTTTTACGTACAGGCTGAGGGACTTTCCTCCTCAGACTCGTCTGGGTCCACCAGTCGCTCCCTCTGTTGTTCTGTCCGACCTTTAAACAGCCTGACCAGCTGGTTCAGACGGTCCTGGACCACCACGCTGCCGACGCTGGCCGCCGACAGAGGACGCACACTGCAGGACAATGAGGGTAGGACAGGGGACATGAGGACGGAGGTGGAAGAGGTGAAGACTAACTGTGTTGGTGTGTGACGTCTCTCACTCATCATCTGCCGTCAGCAGGTCTCCCTGATTGGACCAGGTCTTCAGACCGGTCTTCACCAGCTCATCATCCTCCTCATCTGCAGACAGATCACCTGACGGACTGAGGGGGACACAACAGGAAGACATGAGGACATCAACAAGGACCAGTGATGGAGGAAGCATTCAGTCCTTTACTACAGTAGAAGTACCACACTGTGAAAATACTCTGGTACAAGTAAAAGTACTGCGTTACTTCGGTAAAAGTATCATCAGTCAAATGTCCTTCAAGTATTCAGAGTATAAAACTGTCTCTGTGTCTGTTCTACTGTTCATCTTCTGTCGTCAGATGATTTTTCCTCCTCATTCATGTGAAAGCAGGATTTTTCCTGTTGGAGCTGAAGGTGACGTGTTTGTTACCTGAGCTTTGACCGTGAGACCTCGGGGACGGGCAGAGTCCTGGACTCTGGATCTGGGGTTGTGATAACTTGAGGGATGTTCAGGCCTTTTCCCTGCCCCACACCCTCCACCTTCAGCCCCGGAGCGTCGCCACGGCGCCCTGCGAGCAGAGGACCAGAGGAAACTGTTGGACCACCTGATGTGAACATGACACCTGCACAATTTTACCTGAGACTGATTTTTATTTCCAGAGCTGCTTTTGGTTGCACTTATGTGTTCATGCAGTTTTACAGTTGAAAGACATTTTTATGTGTTTACTTCAGCTTAAACTCGCTGCATCTTCAAGCTTGAATGTATCCATGAAGCAAAGGGTTAAACGTCCACTTCCTGTAACATCACCTGCAGTGTGTTTGGCTGGCAGCTCGTGGCGAAGCGGTGCAGAGCAGCAGAGCATGATGGGAGCGATGACGGGGGGTGTGGGATGTTACTGATGCAGAAACACTTGTTTGGCACTTGAAAGGTCTCGATCTACACAAACATTAATTTTCTCTAACACAGGTTTCTCTAAGGTTTTGCTGCAGGAGGACGCTTAAGGCTGCTGAGGATGCTGGGAGTTGGAGCTAAGGCGTGCGAGGCGGCTGACGATGCTGGTGCAGCAGCGTCGCGCCAGCGCGGGGAGCTGCGACAGATCCTGGGTCAGCTGGCTGAGCGGCAGGGTGGGGGGGCTGAGGCGGTGGTCATGCATCAGCTTCCTGCAGCTCTCCAGACACTCGGCAGCGTGCGGGAATCGAAGCAGGAAGCTCTGTATCGGAGAGCAAACGCTGGGAACTGGACGGAGAAGCAGAGTCGAGATGAGCGCTGTGACGTCAACACATAAACAGACACCAATCCAGGAAAGCAAAGACTCTCTGAAATGTGAATTCAGGTCTACAAAACAGAGAAATAGGAACAAGAGTGAGCTGGAAACTAAAGGTTGAATGAACAAGTTGAACGATTTTCTTGACTCATTTTAACCTCATCAGTCTTCAGTGAGGCTCAGTCAACACGTCCTGATCCCACCTGGTTTTAACCTGTCGCTGCATCTTATAACAAATCAACATGTTAGCATCACTTCTGGTTGTGTCTGTTCTTCCTGATGGGAAATGTTTAAAGGTTGTTTATTGGTTATGATGCTTTAATGAACTGCTCACATTTTGGATGTTGACCTCTGACCTCTGTTAGGTCAGAAAGGTCAGTGACATGTTTTGATTTGAGTGACAGTTACTTCTTTGTAAAACTTTGTTGTTTTACTTCATTAATTCTTTCCTGTGTTGTTTCTGAGTTTCTGTCAGTTTCACCCACGTCACTCATTTGTTGTGTTTCTGTTCTGTAATCAGACGTCATATCTGAAAACTTCTCAATTCCAGTAAAATTCATTTAGTAACATTGTTTTTCGGTCAACCTAAATTCTAAATCCACTGTGTTTATGTAATCATAAATGTTAAATGCAATCATTCACTTCAAATGTTTCCATAAATTTTCATTTTCAAACAGATCCAGGTTCGTCTGAAGGAAGAAGACAAAAACAAACAAATCAGCTGTTCTGAGAAAAATGATCTTCAGCTCTCACCTCCACATCCTCCTTCTTCTTCTTCTGCTGCTTTGACCTGAGAGGAAAGAAGAAAGAAACTATAATCATAATAACTGATCAGTCAAATAAAACTAGATTTACATTTTCTGTGAGAATTAAATGTAAAACATTTTTTTCTGAAGCATCCTCATGGTGGCGCTGTGGTGATGTGCGTGAAGAAATGTTTGGATGTAAAGGTTTTCTGTCTCACCTGGTCTGTCGTCGGAGCTTCTGGATCTCTGGGCTCCGGTTGGTGGGTGATGGTCTGGGAGACCGGACTCTCCAGGTCTCTCCTCTCTGACGCCGGCTCCACGTCTGTTGATGACGGCGTGGCGTCGTCTTCAGCCGGACATACGTCCACCAGGCACCTGGTGAAGAAGGACGAGTGTCATGAGCGGAATGAAGCTCCTGAAAAGCTGTGAAGCTGTAAAACACTGCTGTTGGTTTCAGTGTAATTTGGAGAAGCTGCAGACACACAAATACAACAGAAAAGCTCATCATATCTGCAACAACTCTGTGATGCTCAGTACATTTAAGAAGCTTGTGTGAGGATATTCAGACAGGCCGTACGTCGCACTGTGTGAGCTGTCAGACACACACTGTACAAACTCAACCTACCTTGTGTTATTTGCCCTGATTCACAGAGGAAAGTTGGCAAAAAGCAACACAAAAAAAAGTCAAGTTTAACCACGAGGAGACGCTGAGGTCTGAGGCAAAGCAGCAGAAACAGACATGAAGCAGATGATGGAACCAAAGTTCTGCTCTGGTTCACAGCTCATTAAAACTAAAGACTGACACTACAGAAGCAAAGCAAAGAGCTGGACAATCTGAATCTTCAACAGATATAAGAACAACAGTTCAGCTGCTCTTTTAGCTTTTATAGCTCTTCGTTTGAGGCACATGCTGATGAACAGCTAATTCATCTCAGCTGTTTTCAACCAGGGGACCGAATGTGACGTCTCCGCCACAGAAACATTGTCAGGTCACGTTGGTCAAACAATCCCGGTCCTGACGTCTCCTGAACCTCCACAGGGAGAAGAAGCATCCTGATCCTGCACCAACTGCTTCAACAGGGTCCTGTCTTTCAAATCCTCTCCTTCAGTCAGCTCCCATTTCAGAGGGCTGAGCTCCAGCTACAGGTTTTGGAGGAAACCTGCTCATCTCTTTGGCAGACGTCACCTCAGACGTCAGTGAGGAGCCATGAAGGTCAGCAGTGGTCAGACTGGTTCTGAGTCACTCAGGGCTCCACACGGTTGGTCTGTCAGAGGACGGGGACAGGCCTCTGGACGGGACTCCATTCACACACCATGGGTGTAGAAGGCTTATGGAGGGGGACTGAACCATCCATCTCGTTCTTTGTAAATCATCAAGTTCTCTTTCTGATTTCCACGGACAGAATGGGAACAGACTATTAACAGACTCCAGCCTGGAAACAGCAGAAGTTCAGCTCGCGCTAAAAGCTTTTAAAAGCTCAGTAGATCTACAGGAAGAGCGCAACCCATACCACAACATATCTCTATGTTTCTTTTATTTATTCATTTAACTGTTTTACAGAACAAGAGCATCAGGTAATATAATTATATCAAATGGATTCTAGTGATGGTCAACAGATGAATCCGATCCAAATCACATCAAGTATGGGAGCGCATCTCCATCTCGCTGCCGAGCCTTCATCTAATGTCTGAGCTTACTCATCAGGATTTTTCTCCTTTGAATTTTCCTCAGGATTATTGTCTGTGCTGTCGTCGCTGTCGTCCTGCAGGTTCTGCAGCCTGAACGTTTCAGCAGAGGACAAAGGAGACGGAGACGCCCGGTCAGACAGAACGAGCTGCCGAAGGAGGCTCGACTGCTTCAATCTAGTTTTCAGTGGGCACGGGAGCTGCGGCAGCTGAAGCCTGGAGCCAAGAACTCAACAGAGCAGCAGTATGAGACAGAGACAGGACTTACTCTGGGTCGTCCTCGTTTTCCTCCTCCAGGATGTTTGGAAGTCTGTGGAGAAAAAAAAGCAGGACAGTTACTGTAGGACGTCTCAGCTCAGGCTGTTTCTGTCTGTGCACTGACACAAATTCATCATTTCATATTCAGCTTCTCTTCAAACTAGGGCTGCACGATTAATAATCACGATTATTCATTATGTTACGTAAAACGTACCTTTTTATTGCACTTTTTTAAAAAGTCTTCAAATTGAAACTTAAAATAATCATAGATCAAACAATAAACTAAAATTCACCCAAAGACAAAGGGGAAAAAAATAAATATGCTATTGCAAAATGCAATTATAAAGTGCAAACAAACAGAAAACCGGCCTTATTGCATCCGTTATTTCAGCGTGTCTTTGAGAGGTGGATGGATACGGTGTCGCCCGGTGCAGAGTTGCTGTTATGGTTGTCTGGGTTGGCGCTGGACAGACAGGGATTTAGTGGAGTCAGTTCAATATATCTGCGATCAGACCGGGGACGTCCTGGCGAAAACGAACACAAATTATCGCTTGTGTGTCCCAGCCCGAAAGCCGGTCGCAATTGCGATTTGGAGACTGGATACCGGCACTAACGATAACCCCGCCCCCAGCCCCTGACGTAGTCTGTGCTTAGCTCTGGACCAGTGAAGAGTTGGTGCCTGCTAAGCACCGGTTTTTAGCACCTGGAGCCAGTGCTTACGTGGTGGAAACACGAAGAACTGGTGCTAAGTCAGACACTGGCTCCGAGCTAGCACTAGCACCAGCGCAGTGGAAAAGGGTCAACAGTAGATGTTTCTCCTTTACGAGGCACTAGCGGCTCCTCACTGTCACTGCCTGCTGCTCCCGACATTGCACTCTCTCACAGTTTAATCATTCGAAGCTGCCGCTGCTGCAGGGTTCGCTCGCTTGCTGTTTAGGCAGCGTAATGATGAGGCCCTAACCTATGGGTCGCCCCCTGGTGGTTGGCTGACTATTGGGTTGAGAAAGTGCTTGATTTGACATGCAACAGAGCTCGCTTTTTAAATGTTAAAATCGCCGGCGATCATCTTAATTTAATCGTGGCAGCCAAAATCGTGATCGTGATTAAAATTCAATTAATTGTGCAGCCCTACTTCAAACTGAAACCAATGTAGTGAAGTGATTTTCCCAGTAGAGCACTATGCTCCCAGAATGCAGGATTTCTATTGGTTCCCAGAGTCTCCAAAAGTAGATCTGGAGCCAGAGCCTTCAGTTATCAAGCCGCTCTCCTGTTGACTCAGACCCAGTCTGGGTTCAGGAGGCAGAGTCGGCTTCAGACCTTCCTCTGTGACAGAGCTGACAGTCAGGGTTGGTCCAGGTGAGGCCTGAGCCATCCCTCAGTCCGGCTGCTACAGGCCTAGACTGCCGGGGGACTTCCCATGATGCACTGAGCTTCACTCTCCTTCTCTCTCTCCTCCACCTGTTTCCATTCATAACCCATCAAAGCATCCTAGTAATGCAACTTCTTCCCTCTCTCGTAGCTTTCTGCTCCCCCGCTGAATGTGCACGTGCTGTGTGTGTTTGTGTCCTTACTGCTCGTTGGACTCTGGCAGGGTTTCGATGACGATCTTGGCTGAATGCTCCACCTCCAGCTGTCGGACGGCCTCCTCTGCCGCCTTCCTGGCCATCTCCTCTGCGACGCGAGCCGCCTCCAGACGCTCCTGCTGCAGTCTGTCCGACAGGGAACAGCTCAGACACAGAAAGTTCAAACACTTTACGCGATTAAGAGTCTGAACAAAGACAAAAACTAGACTTAATCCCTGCTGGTTCCCAAACAAATGCAAATAGTATGAATGTCTAAAATAACGAAGGCGTTGAGTTGCTGAGCTATTTCCCTCTGACAGACAGTAGATGAGGCAAAGAGCGTCGGGCCAACCTTTCCTCCATGTGAGCTAAAACTTTCTCTCCAGCCTCCTTCTTGATGTCGTCCATCAGTGGCGTCCACTGGTCCATCTGAGTCTCTGCATCTTCTGTCTGCAACCAGAGTCACTCTCATTTTCTGCTTATGGAAAAATCTCTCATATTAATTTTCAAACATCACAGTACTGATGTATCACCCTCTGTGATAATGGTACTATCATGGTATTCTCTGAAGTACTGCAGTACCTACTCTGGTTCTAGCATTGTAAGTACTCTGATTACCATTTAAACACATATGTTAACAGACTATGGCAGATATTAGAGGCTGAATGAAAGTTGGTCATCCGTGATGAATGTGTGCTGTCATGAGCTGAAGTGAGGGAGAAATTTTACCTGACATTTGTTACTTTGTTTTCTTTACGGTGCTGGTTTCTGAAAGTGACCCTGAATGTTACCTCAGGGTTCAGACATGATGTGAAGAGTCAGACTCACCTCTTTCACCTCCTGCTTGGTCTCCATGTCTTTGTCCTGTTCGATGTCCTCCAGCACCAGGTCTGTCTTCTTCTGTACGATGCTGACTGAAGGTCACATGACAGGAAGAGCAGGACTGAGATGTGTGTGTGTGTGTGTGTGTGTTTGTGATTAATTGATTGGTTGATTGGTTGGTTGAATCCTGTTAACCAAGCAGCGCGACAAACTCAACATGGACTCATGTTTTCCAGTTAATGTCTTTATTTTCATGAACACAGGGAAAATGCTTGAATGAGTCGTGAGTGTTAGTTATGTTATTTGCAAAAAAGCCTTTAAAAAGCAAACATTTAAAAGAGCTGGTGTGAGTTTCCAGTATGACGCTGCAGCAGAACGATCCCGGCTGGACCCCGGTTCAATAAAGGCTCGTCACGAGTGATTGTGAGAGAAACAGATTCCTGATCACACTGAATGTTCTTCATGAGCAAAATCATGCAAAAAAAAAAGGAAGCAAAAGTTGATGGTGCATCAGCTGAAAGCAGAGCGGGCGAGCGGAGCAGCTTTTCATCACTACAGGACCAAACGATGAGTCTCTGTCTGTCTGTCTGTCCTTTAAGACTTTGTGCTGCTGTCTGTCAGTGAGAGCGACTCTGTCCCGCTCTTCCTTCTCCTTTTATTTCAAGGGGCTCTCGCCGCCTTTCCCCCCTGAAACAGAAGGAGAAGAGCAGCCCGGTTAGAGTCCGCCTCATCACTGACAGCAGCCCCTGTCAATCAACCAACCAACCAACCAATCAATCAGCTCAATGTGCTTCTGCAGTTAGAGAGAAACACCCAGACGTCTTGTCTGTAGCATCTCTACATCACCTGCACATGTCACTTATCTGTACATTAACCTAAGGCAGCTGCCAACATCAGCAGTAGAAATCTTGTACTTACTGTTCTCCACCTCGTCGCCGCCTGCCTCCTGCATGAAGGGAACAGACGGAACCACACATTCAGTGACGTTCTGCTGTTCTAACCTGACTCATATGAGACGAGAAGAGCTTCAGCGACTCACCTGCTTCTGCACTGGTTGAGGCAACATGCGTTCGAAGCCACTGATGATCCAGTTCACCACACTGTCAACACAGCACACATCCAACCTTCAGCAAATCTGATGGGATCAGAGTTGTTTCTATGCACAATATCCAGAGAGTTCAGATATTATTCAGCCTTTTGATTCATGTTTTGCTTCCTCGTGCATCTTTTAAAAGATTTGGAGTTGAAGCTTAAACTCTGTGATTTAATGTTTGAATAAACATGTTTGAACGTACTTTGGCTGCTGCTCTGTTTCCTTGGACGACCTGCGAGGACAAAAGACAAGAGTCTCTTTATCCAGCCTGAGTTTGTAGCTTCATCGTCTGATGTGACTGTGAGAGTTTCAGCTCAGTGTTGGAGGAAACGTTCAGCCCCTTTACTTCTCTGTTTCCTCTATAATAACTCAGGTGTTTACACCTTTCATTATTATGATATTTACCCTCTTTGAATGAAACTAATTAAACATCTTACTTCTCAGTGTCGGCGGTTGGTTTTGGGGCTGGAGGAGCTTCTGGTGCCGGAGCCTCGGCTGTTCAAAGAAGCAGGAGATACTTTATTATTCTCTAACGCGACCTGGTCAAACTTGTCACACATGATGATGATGATGATGATGATGATGATGATGTGGGGCTGACTCAGAGCTGGAGGCACCTTGAGTTGAAGCAGGAGCTTCAGTCTTCTCGCTGACTTCTGTCTTTGAACGAACATAAATCTCTGGCTGAGGAACCACCTTCTCTATTCCCTGTTTGATCCAGTCCATCATCCTGTCAGTCACACACACACACACACACACACACAGAGTAAATATCACACATCAAAGATCATAAAAGGTCTTATTGCTCAAAACATCGAACCAGGTCAATTCTCCATTTCTGTCCCTCTTAGATTCTCTTTGACTCTTTTTGGTTCTTTGGTCCTTTTTTCTGTTTTCAATCCACCTAAAGAGCAACATGACAGATTTCACTTGTTGCTGTCTTGACTTGTTTAAGTATTTTATTGGTACCTGATTCATACAATGACAAAACAACACTGTAAATCCTGTAGTTCCTGGGCTGGTTTATAAAGTTTTAACAGAAGGTCTTAAATTTAACTGAGTGAACCTGGAAACACACACACCCACACACGAGCACACACACACTGACCTGGGTGGGAAAGGTTTGCTGTCCTCTCGGTCTGATTCCACCTCGACCACGGTCACCGGAGCTTCTGCAGCTGAAAGAAAACAACAGTTAATTTAATGTCCAAATTAAGTCTGTGAAGCTTTGGTCTGCAGGAACGTTCACATCTGAACCTCTCACCTGGAGCAGCAGCTGCTGGACACACCTGAGGGGGAACAAACACATGAGGTCACATGACCAGCAGACGGGACCATGGGAGATTTATTCTCACATTTGGTTCAACTCAGACTGAGTTTATAAAGTCTCCCGTTTCTCTGGACTAACCAGCAAGACGGAGAACAAGCATTTTTAAAAAATGGGAAACTTCTCCTCTTATTGTCGGTACAAAGACAGAATGACAGCACTTATTATCATGTATGAATCTTGAAGCTTCAGATCAGTCTGGTCTGTTTCAGCCAACATGAGTTTGAGTCAGTTGAATACTACAAAATCCCCTCAGTATCATGTTTCAGCATTTGTGATGACAGAAATCCTTTATGGGAAAGTGAACAGACAAGTGGAATTGTATCAGAAGCCTGAAAATCTCAGGGTGACGTCTCGCGGTTGTTAATAAAATTCCAGGAGCGCGTTTATCTCCTCAGGAGGCGCTGACGTACCTCAGTCGGCGGCTCAGCTGGCGACTCTTTGACCTTCAGATCAGGCTGAGGAACAACTTTCTCCAAACCCTGAGCGATCCAGGCCATCATCCCTTTTCTGTGGAAGAGACAGACAAACAGAAGCTGAACACTAGGGGACGCTGCAGAACAGCTGCCGCAGGCTGAGAGACATCATGTGATCGGTGGAAGCCGCTGATGAAGCATTTTAAAGGCAGGAATAGTCATAACGTTTATCAGGACTGAACAGAATATTTAATGTTATTTCACTTTTATTTTAACTTTTATTGAAAACGTTTGTTTTTATCCACAGTTTAGAAAGAAGCTCACTATTTGGCAGTCTTTATACTGATGGGTTTTCAAAGCAGCTCACTAGTTGGCATTCTGCCTGCAGCAGGTTAATGATGCAGCTCAGTATTTGGCATTCTGCCTGCCAGCAGGTTAATGATGCAGCTCACTATTTGGCATTCTGCCTGCCAGCAGGTTAATGATGCAGCTCACTATTTGGCACTCTGTCTGTTCACTAGTTTATAAAGCAGCTCAGTATTTGGCATTAAATCACTTCCTGTCTGTTACTCACTCGTCTTCAGATTTACTGTTGTCACAGGGAGGAACAAACACACATCAGTAAACTGCTTTCACTTGAACACGTCTAGTTAATGGATTTATATGGAAAGTTTAATCAGGAACACATTTTTACATCTCACACACACACACACACACTGGTTTTACCTGGCTGTTGTGTTTTCCTCCTGTGAGGTGATGAAGGAAGAAGAAGACATGGAGACATTATGACCTGACCTCAGACCGAGTCTGTGCTGTCGAACCTGATCTCAGGTCAGTGTGTGTTCTCACCTTGGAGGTGGAGTTTGCTCGGCTCAGTGTCGGTGACACTGCAGGTTGAGGCAAAGCACCGCTGATCCAGGTCAACACTCCGGGCTGAGAGATGGGAGCTGGGCTGAAAACAGCAGAGAGCTTTAACATCCTGACTGTCTGAGTGGACTCTGATAACATGGATCCTCCTCAGATCAGGTCTGACATCACTGTCCAGTTGGTTAAACTCACCCATTTCCTTCTGCAGCTTCTTGTTTGGGTTTGTCAGTTTTTGCAGCTGTTAATGAAGCAGAAAAGATTTTTCAGTGATTCAGTTTTTTCACCAAAGTGAAGCTGTTCACTGTGTCGATCTCACCTTCAGGTTTACACTCATCCTGAAACGTCACTTTCTTCTCCTGTTGAAAACACAAAATAATGACATGTTACATTTAAATCATTAAAATAATAATTTAAAATAATTTAAGTAAAACACATTATATATGTATTTAAAGAACCCTTGTTGCCAACGTCACTTATGTGTAATAATGAAAACATAAAAAATATATTTTTGAACTTTGGCGTCCCCCAGCATCAGAAAGACACTATGTAATTTTACATACATAATATCAACAATGGTAAAACATCCAAATATGAAATGTGTTTCATGTTTAAAAGTGTCAATAAATACATGTAAACAAAAGGATGTGTGAATTACCTGGACAGGGGGCGGGGCTTTGGCAGGAGGAGGGGCAGCCTCAGGGGGCGGAGCCGCGGCTGCTTTCTCCTCCTTCTGGTCATCGAGTTTTTTGGGTGGAGGTTCAGGCGGCTGGGGAACGACTTTGACCACCCAGCTCAACATCCTGAACACACAGAGGCACACAAGATGGTGAAATTATTTTGTATCTATGACTTCATATTTTCAAAGACCCTGTGCTGAGTTTGTTTTTATTACCTTTAATGATACTGATGAAATATTCCAACACAAAACTCACGTTTCCATCAAATGAAAATACTGCACATCTATGAACGACTTTAAACATCACACACACGTCCAGTTTAAACTTTAACAATCAGAATACAAAGGACAAGTTGTTGGACTTTCAAACTGAAATGACAAGCTGTGTTTTTGAGCTGTTTCTCTCTGTGCTCAGATTAATGGTGTTCAGCTCATGTGTGGCTGAGTGTCAGACTCAATCAGGTCTGATGGATCATGACCCTAATCCACCGCAGGACGCCTGGCAGCAGGACGCAGCTGTGATGCTGCTGGACGCGTCCACAGATGTTGCTGGACTCCATGCGTCCACAGACACCAGAGTCCAATTTGTCTCTGTCTTCATTCAGTTTCCAGTGAAATCCGTCATCATTGATAGTTAATGATCAGACAGTCACATGATTTACCAGTTGAACCAGTCAGACAGTCAATCAGCCAAAACCCGTCATTCAGGGAACCAGTTTGTCTGTTGATAACTCAGTTAGTTGATCAGGTAAGTGGCCGGTTAGAAAGTTTAACAGTCACTGACAATCAGCCACAGTCGGACAGGTGAGCAGTCAGACAAGTGAACAGTCGGACAGGTGAGCAGTCGGACAAGTGAACAGTCGGACAGGTGAACAGTTGGACAGGTGAACAGACGGACAGGTGAACAGACGGACAGGTGAGCAGTCGGACAGGTGAACAGACGGACAGGTGAACAGTCAGACAGGTGAGCAGTCGGACAGGTGAACAGTTAGACAGGTGAACAGTCGGACAGGTGAGCAGTCTGACAGGTGAACAGTCAGACAGGTGAACAGTCAGACAGGTGAGCAGTCAGACAGGTGAACAGTCGGACAGGTGAACAGTCGGACAGGTGAGCAGTCGGACAGGTGAACAGTCGGACAGGTGAACAGTCGGACAGGTGAGCAGTCTGACAGGTGAGCAGTCAGACAGGTGAACAGTCAGACAGGTGAGCAGTCTGACAGGTGAACAGTCAGACAGGTGAACAGTCAGACTGTTAGTCATATTAGCAAACTAACAAGTTAATCAGTCAGACAGATTAATAATTGGCAGTTTCTGCCAGGTTAGCCTGTTAGCTAGTTAGCATTTGACCAGCTAGCTGGTTAGTGAATTAGCAAGGTTTGCCAGGTTTTGGGTTGGTGGACTCAGAAGGACTCTGGATGCCTCTGGTCTAGAGTCAGCAGCTTGAACTGGACCGAGATCCTCGGGGACAGACTGTGGTTCATCATTCATCACAGGTAAAGTCGAGTCTTACGAAGTAAATCAAGTTTTTAAACAGCAAAAAAACCAAAAACATCATGAATCATATTTGCCTTAACAATCTGGACAGAACAACAACCTCCATCCTGAGAGCCTCGATTCAGATGAAGAAAAACTCTTCTTTAAAGTCTGACAAAAAAACCCCAGTAGAATGTTTTAAGTTAAATCAACACTTCCGCTAGAAACAAACCAGTTTCTCAGAACTGAATTCACTTATTATTATTCACTTGTTTATTATCAGAAACATTCTCTTCAGGGCTTTTTGGCCTCTGGGCTGTAAAATGAAAAACTGTAAACCCTTCGGCTGCGTCATCCTCTCAAAGCCAACAAACCACATTTTAACAGAAAACCTGACAAATCATCATGAGTTATTCTTCATGTTTTCAAATCTGTTTCTAAAACTAAACTGAAAATAAATCAAATCAAATTGCAGGTTAGAACAAAAAAAAATGAAAGACTCAAATCACAGCAGTTGATTCAGATTCTGCTCTGCAGCCTTTGGCAGCTTCAGGCTCCACGCAGCTGAGTTCGGTCTGTGCAGGTGAATTCAGTCTGTGCAGGTGAGTTCGGTCTGTGCAGGCATGTTCGGTCTGTGCAGGTGAGTTCGGTCTGTGCAGGTGTGCTCAGTCTGTGAAGGTGTGTTCGGTCTGTGCACATCTGTGCAGGTGTGGGTGGGTGTGGTCTCTGTGCTGGTGGTCTTTCGTCCTACCTGAGTTGTTCAGTCGTGGTCCAGCAGCATCATACAGAGCTGGAGAAGCTGTGAAGACCTGCAGGGATGTGAACACTGAGGCCGGATTATGGAGGAACTCTGCTAACAGGATTATTGAGGAAGTGAAGGGCAGAGCGAGACAGGAGGGGGTGAGACAGGGGCTCAGACTAGACGTCCAAAACCTGAGACATGGAGGGAACCTCAGGACAACCAACCTGAACCAAACTGAATCGAACCAAACTGAATCGAACAAACCCACCAACAGGAGAAAAACCAGATGAAAGAGAGAAATGATCCAGTCCACAGATACGTTAGGCTAGGTTAGCTTAACTTAGCATGAAGTTATATTTGTCTGGCACTAAAGATGTGACATACAGATAGTGAACAGAAATGTTGTCAAATAGGTTGTGATTAGTTTTTTATTCTTCAATAATTTAATTTGTGATCTAATTTATACAATAAGATAAGAACATATTCACAGCCAATAAATTTCAAAACTGGATTAATCAATATTTTTCATAATATCTGTAATGAAACATGTTTGTTCACTGTGAGGGTTTTTTCTTAACAAATCCAGATTTAAGCCACCTGTGCAACTGTGATAAAGTCAGAGTCAGTTCTGAACTTGGAAAGAATAAAGCAAATATTTTGCATGAATGTCAAAATAGACTTTGGTTCCATTATCAGAGAGTGAGTGCTGTTCTTCAGCCTGTCTGAGGGATCAGCTGCTGTTTGGGTTTGAATCAAAGAGCCGAGTCTTGTTTTAATGTTGAAATTGGATTGAAACGTTTCTCCTGACGGCGACACTCAGCGTTTCTCCTCCAGGTGACACGGCTCCCTGCAGTGACGTCTGGCTCCATCAGTGCCATTAAAACAAACAAACAACTACAGCTACATCTTACGTAAAATGCAGATCATTCGCCCTTTAGTCAGCTCAGTGGTTTCATGTGTCATTTTTAACAGAAAACTGAGCTTTAAGACAAGAAAAATACATCTAAAGTCAATGTAGCAGTTGTATTACCAATACAACCTTAAAGCTACTGGGCCAGTTCTGGGTTCAGTAGAGTGGGATTAGCAATGTAGAAAGAACCAGAGGCCATTTACCTTGACGATAAAAAAACTTAAACTTTACTTGTGAACGAAATGTATACAAAACATCTAAATTGAATTAAAATTCATTTCAAATTTAGTTTGGTTCAATCCAAGTTCAAATTTAATCAACTCAGTATGTTTCCTACTCAGTTCAATTCAAACAGAAAAAGAAAGAAGAAACAAGGTAAACTCTCCTGCCACACTGGTAGCAAATTGATTAAATAATCCAACCGTTCAGTGGATCCTCTCACTGGATGGTCTTGTCCTCAGGACAGTGATCCTTGGGTCTGGCCGCCATCTTGTTTCTAGCATGAGCACATGCGCATGCTCCACACACTACAGCAGAGTCACAAGCTTTTCCAGAAACTTTGGAAAAGTTAGAAACAACAAAAAAACCCTGACCTGTACAATAGGTCATAAAACAAAATATATTACTATTCGGAAAATAATGTACATTCACAAATAATTGTCAAACAAACAGAAAATACTAACTGCTAAATTGCTAAGCTATTAGCCTGCTAGCATTAGCATAGTACAACGCTATAACAAAAATTCGTGAAAACCAAATCAAAGAACTCACCAAAACCGTTGTGGTTATTCTCTTTTACTCAAACCTCAACCAGGTAGGTAGATGTTCTTCTTTGATAGAAGTAATTCACTCGCTCGTCCCTGTGTCCATCTGCTCCTTGCCAAGCTTCCCTCCTCTCAGTTAAGTTTGGGTTTGTTCATTTCCCGCGCTTCGCCGTCAGCTGGATCTCTTAAAGGGGAAGCGTCATTGGGAGACCTTTTAAATCGGCATATTTCTAAATTCTGAAAATGAAATAATTATCGACTATCGACTTTAACTTGAAGAATTTGTAACACTTTAACTCACGTTTAAAATGCACATATTTATCAACAAATTAATTTAATTTACTAGTTTTCCTGCATTTTTAATGTGGCTTACAACAAGTTTTCTGCAGTTTGCAAAATATCTCATTTTTCATCTACAGACAATATTTCAAGCTCAGAGGGAAAAAAAGATACAACTTCATTAAAAAAAATAATTTATTAATTTATCACAAATTGTATATATATAATATAATATTTCTGTTTTTGATCAATGTTGGAGACAGGCGTAACCTGTCTCTGCATTTCTCTGTGTTTCCATGTTTATTCCGAAAGAGTCTCATTTCTTATTGATTGAATTAAATTTCGTCTGTTTCTGTTGCTGCTCCTTTTCTTTTATTCATTTTTGACTTACATATTTTTTGCTGTAATGTATTTTGTCTTAACTGTACCAGCTTTGAATCTGTCTTTGATATAGCCTGGGGTGACAGGTACCAGGGGACAGGCTGGGGGGACAGGCTGGGGGGACAGGCCCTGTTGGACAGGCAGCGTCTTGTTCTCTGTGTCAGTGTTCCAGCCTCTCGGCTGCAGGATAAAGCTGTTAATGTGGCCCTGAGCTGGATGAGCTGCTAATGAGGTTAAGTCCAGCTTCAGTGAAACAGAGGATTGAAGCTCGGGTGATCCAGCTCCACGAACCAAATCACTGCAGACTAAGTCTGTTTCTGTCACCTGAGACCAAACTTATTCCGTCCCCAAAAGACCCCTGATGTCCCTCAGAGCCGCCGGGTCTTTACTGACGCATCGGAGACTACATTCTCTGATTTCAAAGAGTTAATTTATTGAAGAAGTATTTATCAGGAAAACTTCATCCTTCAATTCATTATGAGTTAAAGGTACACAGTAAAGTACAAGTACCTTGAATTTAGCACTAGTACAGTGAATGTACCTTCACCACTGTTCGTTTCTATTCCTCATCTTGTCTTTCCTCTGCTTCCTTAAACTGTTTTCTACTTTTCAACAGAGTTTTTCCTGCAAGAATTTTCGACTTTAAATTCTGCCTTCACTTAACAACATGTTCTGGTTGTGTTGGCGTAGTTAGACCCATAATGGAAATCAAATATTTGACATCATAAACACTTTATAATCAAGACAGTCAAACAAGCTTACGCTGCCCCCTTGTGGAGAAACCGTTAACTGCAACATCTCTCTGTCTGTCCCTCTCTCTCTCCCCCTCTCTTCTTCTTCTTATTTGTTTCACAGTGTGTTGCAGTTTTTGTGTCAGCTATGGTAAAAGAAAGATCAAGAGAAAAAAGAAATGAAAGGAAAGAAAACAGAAGAAAACAGGAGACGATGTGTTTCAGTGTTGAATCATCGAATCACTGATTAAATGTGGTTCACATAAACACACGGTGTCATTTTACAGCCTCCTTTGTTTCAGTGAACAGAAAAATAATCTGCACATCTGTTTCCAATATAATAAACAGGATCATGTCTCTGAACACACACACACACACACACACAGAGAGAGAGATAGAGAGAGAGAGAGAGAGAGACAGATTAGGTCTGTTTCCATGGTAACCATGCAAACAGGCCTGAAGTCGACCTCTGAACGAAAACTTTGCTCTGTGTGAGAAACTCTGATATCACTGATGAAAAGTGAAAAGAGTTTTCCTTCAAATTTAATGAAAATTTTAAACGAATTTCCATAAAATCATGAAAATAATGACAATAATGTGAAGAGTGACTCAGATCAGACCAGACCCGGTGGGCCTGCTCACCTGAGATCGCACACCTCATGTAAAGTCTCCACTTCCTGTTTCAGGATGAATTACATCAGACCAAAACTCCTGAAAAAGCCTTTTCACTGAAACTGCCCTGATTTTTTATCAGGACTTACTTCACATATCTGTGATGACATACAGCTTTTGTGTTCCTATCGCAACACAGTGTGTGTGTGTGTGTGTGTTCAGCTCACATTCCTCTGGATTACAGCCTCATAAACCTCTTCACCTCCCAGCAGCTCTGTCTTCATCACAGAGAGAATCTCATCTCTATCTGTCATACACACACCTGCTCTGTGTGTGTGTGTGTGTGACTTATGCTACTTTTGGGGACATACATCAGACTCAAGACCAGTTGATTCGAGACAGCGGTGCATCTGAGGAGAAAAATGATTTTTCAGGTCAACAGTGAAGGTTATTGTTAGGTTAAGGTCAGGTGGTCCTTTAGGTTAGTCTCCAGGAAACTAATGTATGTCTATGTAAAATTCCCAAAAGTGACATAAGTAAGAATGTGTGTGTGTGTGAACAAAAGTTAGACAGGATCATTTAAACGTTTGGCAGTTGCACAAAACAAGACAGAAACAAGAGAAATGAGACGATTTAATGATAAAATCAGTTTTCTACTCTTGACTCTGAACTTTTTATAGGACACTCATTGAAAACTTCAGCATTGTTGGAGGACAGAAGAAAACTGTATTTCTGTTGTACAATCTTTCAGTTCTTCACTTTTGTAAATTATGCAGAAATGACCAGAAATAGTCAGTTGCCCGATAAAGGGTTAAACTCATTTCCTCTCGACTTCGTGTGTCTGACAGTTTGCATTCGCTGCATCTGTAGGAGATAAATATATGATAGATCACATGTGTTGGTCGTCAGGCCTCAGTGGGAGGTCGCACACTGAGGCTCTGGGTTTGAGCTGCGACCACAGAACTGGTCGGCTGGTGATCTGTCCTGGGTTCACTTTGGCTGCTGAAGGTTTGCATTTGTGAAAAAAAAGAAAAGAGAAAACAATAGAGCTTTCCGTTTACCATCAAACCGTTTCTGTCTGCAGCAGCTTCCTCTGTCAGAACCTCACGTTACATAACAGAGGAAAGAATGTGGAGTGGAGCTGATCGGAGCCAAACAGTCAGAGCTTCAACATGAAGTCTGACGATCTGCTGCTTTTCTCATTGGTTCTGCTGGTTTGGTTCACGAGTGTTAAGACGAGTAAAGATGCTTCAAACAAAGTGGACTCACACGTGTCTGACTTGAGAACTGGAGGATCTGCACTCAACTATCTGAAAGTGAAACTCCAGCTGTGTCCAGATGTGAAGGACGGATCTTTTCCATCATGGTGAAGTTCTTTACTTAGGTGCAGATCATAGGGCGTATAAAATATGGACGTAGTGTCCGTGACGTCACCCATAGTGCGTAGCCATCTTGGTAGCCTACCTCCGGTTACTCCAAATATGGACAAAGAGGTGGAGCGAGGGCGGAGCTGAGGCGGGTCGAATGAACGCTATTGGCTGAAAAAAGCCGCTGAAAAAAGCCGCTTTATTCGAAATAATCAAACTAGCTACGGCTAACCAGCTAGGTTAGCCGGCTAACCCCACGACGATCTCTTTCCCAAACTCAGTGACTAGAATTAGCCGGGGTGACGCCCTTTAGACCGTCAGTGGCTAGTTGTCAATCAAAGTGGCCACTTAGATTGACAGCTATGAATTGTGCATAATGATGTATGCTGTATATTTTAAACCAACGCCTTATAAAAAAATTCGCCCCCCCCCCAGAGTTGTCATGGAGTAAAAAAACAGCGTATGAGACTAGAGCCATGTTTTGAACCAGGCTGTAAATATGTTTTTTTTTCTGTCGTAAAATCAGACATTTTAACATGGGGCTCAAATGTAATTGACTCCCTTCTGCGGCCTGCTCTAGTGGTTATTCGAGGAACTGCAGCTTTTTTGCACTTCCGCATTGGCTTCATTTTACAGAGGCGGAGGTTGCCGCTTGGAGCAGATCTATGGATGAGCTGTGCAGGTCGTCGTCCTTCAGTGCAAAACTCAGCGACTGTGTCTCATAGTAGGACTTTAACTGACAGATGTCATTTGACACTCGTAGCAAACACTGAAGCAACAACAGACAGAGACACGGGCGCCTGGATGTGCAGCGTGAACGCCATCAGACTGAGGCTTTTTTGGACAGTTGATCTTCGTCAACATGGAGAATAAGACAACGGCACAATGATGATCGACTTCACTGAGTTATGAAATGATTCGTGGTGAAATGTCTCCACGTACAACTTCAACATTAAAGTTGTCCATTAAAGCAGCTTTAACCCTGTGTTCCTGAAACATGTCAGAGGCGTGTTGAACACTTCCTGTTTCACTTGTGCTCACTGATACAGTCCAGTTCGTATTTACTGTCTCAGACACAGAATATTTCATGTCACACAGTAACACAGTCCAGTTTCTTTTAAGCCAATTAAAGTTTTTCTAAGTTGAAATCTGGTGACAAAGAACATGTCACAGTTTGATCCTCGGGAGGAGGCGGTGAAATGCGGGACGTGGTCGAGCGGCTCTGCTAATATTTATCCAGACAGTGAGAGATAAAGAGGGCGTGTTTGGGTGGAGGAGGGATTTTATGGATCCGATAAAGGTTCTTAAGGAATTTTAGATGAACAAGACGCTGTGGCAGTCAGACACACCCTGACAGCCGCCGCCTCAGAGGAGCGAGCAGGTGAACCCCAGCAGGAAGTGACCTCACTGGGGGGTGGGAGCAAGCAGGAGGTCAGGGTCACCATGGTGACGGGAAAACAGTGATGAGAGAGGCTTCAGCTTCGTTCATGACAATTAGACAAAACACAGTCAGCTGCAGTTTGGGTGGAAAATCAACATGACTACTATTATGATAGTTAAAGATTCAGTTAATAAATCACTGGTTTGAAAGTAGTTGGTTGTTCCTGAGAACTTTGGAAAACTTCATGTTCAGACTTTGTGATGAAGTCAAGTCCCAGTTCACAGTTTATTCTCATGGATTCAGGATCAGGATGAACAAGAACTTCATCAATGATCTGACCTTTTAGCATCAGGTCATGTTCTGCTCTTGGTCTGGTTTCACTGTCTGCACAAAACAGTAGCTACAGTTCAGGCTGTGTGAAGACTACAGTCACAGGAAAGGTGAGACACTGGTCTCCTGCAGGACGTCGTCCTCCTGTCCACAGACCATCAGCCACTCCTTCATTGTCACTGTGGAGTCTCAGCACTGTTGCTGTGATACACACAGTTTGTCACAACCTGGTGCTTGAGCTGCTAGACGTCCTCGAAGGCAACTTGAGGGGACAACTGCCAACCAATCAGGAGCCAGAATCAGAAGCAGGCGAGTTGATCTGAGCCTCGGTGAGGAATTTATGTCCATGTGCTCAGACTGATGTGTAAAGTCTCGTCCACTGACTCATGCAGGCGCTGCGATAGGGCAGAGTGTGTGTGTGTGTGTGTGTGTGTGTGTGTGCAGGCTGGTATTTAAACACCACACCCCGTCCCGTCCTGTCCAGGATCATAACGGAGCTGCTGCTGCTCGCTGCCTCTCTGCTGCTTCTCTCAAGGTAAGAAAACAGGCTGTGATCTGTTCAGTGAACTGAGGAGCGAACGGTCGGCTCCAACGCAACAGGAGGTGTTTACTTTCTTTGGTGCTTTAACTTTCAGTCTCTCAGAGTCTATTCGAAGCTCACAGCTCAGTCGGGACACTTCAGACGAGAGGTGGTCGGTGGGTCGGCGGGCGTGGTCGCTCAGGTCTTCCTGCTCTCTGCCTGAACACTGAAGGTCTCAGAGACGAGCTGCAGCTCAGCTCGGTGTCTGGTCACAGAGAGAGAGAGTTTATGAGACTGTTTAAAGCAGCCTGACGTTTATTCTCTTCTTTGTTCCTTCATCTGGACGTCAGCTGCTCAGAAGACATCAGCCTCCTTTGTAAAAATGCAGGAATCAGAAAACAGACTCGACTTTTTCTTGACTCATCACCGACTGCAGGCTTTTATTTTGAAAGCGGCTGGAGGGAGCTGCAGGGAGATGATTCATGTGTTTTGTTCTGCTTGTAACCAAACACTAACTTATAAAACAGTTATTTAAAGCTGCACCGTACGTTTTTGGCAACAGACGTAGGATTTTCAACTTTGAAACAAAGAGTTCCACTAAACCTTCAAAATAAGAGTCTGCTCTGATGCATCGTTACTGTTAATGATTCCATTTGTTCTGATCCTACAATAACAAAACTCCTCTTTCAATCCAACACACACAGAAATAATTCTGCCTATTGCATATATCTGCAGCTTCAGGACTGTTTGTGTCAGCTGTTGCTCAGTGACGAGGCCATCGCACACTTCCTGTTAATGTTTTGCAAGAGGGTCAAAGGTCAAGAAGCTTTCCGTTCTTCTCAAAGCATTTCAAAGCTCAGTAACTATTGAAACTTTACAGGTGTACAGTGTGTGTGTGTGTGTGTGTGTGTGTGTGTGTGTGTTACATAACAGGCTCCACACCTTCATATGTGTCTGCTCTGTGATCCATTGTTCTTATCTGCAGCTCCAGTCAATAAATCAAACACACAGGACTTCAGCTGCTCCATCGTTCATTAGAGTCAATCTGAGAGAGAAAGCAAACTTGTCCACTGAGGACAAGGACGAGGACGAGGAGGACGACTGGAGTTTGTTCTGATCGGATCCGACGATGAACTGATGCAGGCCGAAACTGATTCCGCTGTCTTTTGTGCATCCTGGATTAAAGAAGATCTGTCAGAGATCATGTGACAAAACCTGTCCCTGTGTGTCTCTGCAGGTTGACTCAAGATGGCGCTGGTGTCTGAGTTTCTGTCCCAGCTGACGCTGTCGTACGGAACGGTGAGTGACAACATTACTGCGCGATGACATCACTGATCAGGCTGCGCGATGACATCACTGATCAGGCTGTTTCATTACTGGAATATTAAGATTGTCCACATCGTCCACATGTCAATGTCCAACATCTGTGGACGCACCTGTCCATTATATAACTGCACGTATGTACAGACTGTCCCGTCTTCAGTGGGAGGATCCATGGTGTCGAGGCTCTGCAGAGTTTTACTGCCATCATAAAGCAGGCGAAGGCGTGTTTGTTCTGCACCAGAGTTAATCTGATAAACTGAAGACAAGGTCGTGCAGACTCACGACTGATCAATAACTCGATCAAACACTGAGTAAAGAATCGCAGAACAGATCCTGTTTGAACTTTCAGTCAGTCAAATCTCAAACAGATTCTCGACAGTGAATCAGTCAGAGACGTTAGATTTTCATTTTGTTTCACCTCATTCACTTGCAGCTTCTGTAGCATGTTGAGCGGCCATATTGTTTTCAGTAGGTTAGCAGGTTAGGAGGTTTCCACAAACACAAAGAAAAGGTTATCAAGTGTTTTCTTTCCTGGAGGCAGAAACATTTTCATGATGTCCTGCTTTAGGCTGTGTGTGTTTTGTCCCCAGAGGCCACCGTACATCAGCAGGTCACACTTCTCCTTCTGTCCTCTGCAGGAAGTGGAGCCCACCTTTCCCACCGTGGTGCCGGTTCGAGACTTCGACCCGGAGAAAGACGCTGCCAGGATCGAGACGGCCATCAAAACGAAAGGTGAGAGTCCGACAGCTCACGGCGCCTCCTGCTGGACTCTCTGTGCCAATGAACGTTTACATGACGTCAGAGAGTCCAGGTCACTGAATTTAAACTAAGTGAAGTTCATTTGAACATGAACTGATCTTTGTTTGGTGTTTGAGCAGATGTCAGGTTTCAGTCCCAGCCGGGTTCAGATGACCATCTGGCTTCAGTCCATTTATGAGCTGTTCAAACCAAAACAGCATGTTTTCAGTTCAGATTGGAAACTGACTCAGGTTGTTGGAATTCAGCTGCAGGTTCCACTGAAACCTGTGAGCTGAACCGCTCTGCTGTTAGTGAGCAGACCTGGAAACAGGACGGAGGATTTTCTGCTGTTTGTGAAAAAGCTGAAGCAAAGAAACAGAGCTGCCGATCATTGAAGAGCTCAGAGTTTCTCTTTGCCACATGAAGAGCTGAGAGTTTTCATTCATATTAATGTTGGACATCAGAGCTTTGACTTCATTTATTTTTATCAAAGAAAATAAATGAAGACATTGGAAACGTCAGGGTTCAAAATATCGGCCAGTAGCTACAGAGATGAATGAATGATGCTTCAGCAGGACGACTTCACTGTCTGTCTTTCATAAACGTGCAGAACAGACAGACAGACAGAGTGCTTTATTAATCCCATTGGGAGGTTCCCTCCGGGAAATTGACAAGAAGAATGTCAGAACATCTTCAAAGAGAAACACTGTCTTATTTATGACACATGATTCCTGTTGCTCTGCTCTTTACATGTTGAGTAAGTCACCTGTGTTGTGCCCCTGGCCCCGCCCCCAGCAGTGATGTCCTGTTTGTGGATAAATTATTGTGGACGGTGTCATAAAAACCTTTTAAACACAGACTGAAATCCTGCAGGTGTGGACGAACAGACGATCATCGACATCCTGACGAGACGCAGCTACGAGCAGAGGAGACAAATCGCCTTCGAGTACGAGCGATTCGCCAAGAAGGTTCAACGTTTCTCCTTCAATGAGCACGTTCATGTTCAGAGATTTGAGAGATATCAACATGTAGCTGACACCACTTCACCTGTTCCTCCCTCAGGATCTGATCACCGCCCTGAAGGGGGCGCTGTCCGGCTCTCTGGAGGCTCTGATGTTGGGTCTGATGAAGAGCACGACTCAGTACGACGCCTGCGAGCTCAGAGCGTCCATGAAGGTCAGAGTCACCGCCGCTAGAAAGTAACTAAGTACATTTACTCCAGTACAGTTTTGAGGTACTCTGCGTGTTTCAGAGTTCAGGTCAAACTGCTCAAAGGTGAAATTATTGAGTCACATAAAAATGAAAACAGTGAAAAGCTGCACTGATGCATCTGGATAAATCCTGTGATTTATTTTAGCGTCACTGAGGCCGATTTGCTGGCAAATGAGAAAAAAAAGACAATTTGGCTTTTAAGACTTATTTACTTTTACTTCAGTGGAATTTAAAATGCAGGACTTTTGCATGTTGGTATTTTACTGAAGTCAAGGATCTGAGTACTTCTCCCACGCCACTGTGGTTGAAATGAGTCCGGAGTCTCGGACAGAATCACCTGCAGCATCAGCGTCGTCTCACCTGCTGGAGTTTTCCTGTGTTTCAGGGTTTGGGGACGGACGAGGAGACGCTGATCGAGATCGTCTGCTCCAGAAGCAACGAGGAACTGATGGAGATCAAGAAAGTTTACAGAGAGAGTAAGTTGAACTTAAAGCTGCTGTCAATGAAAATAGCTCTTTGGCTCCATCTAGTGATGACTGGAGGAAACTACAAGACTTCAGCTAAAATCCATGTGATTTTTAATTCTGGACAATGAGTTTAGAATTTGAAGCTCGTGTTCGCAGCTCAGTCTCTTCATTCTCCCAGTGTTCTGAGTTTGACGGCAGCAGGTCGGACGAAGTTTACTGTGAGACGACGATTCTTCAACCTGAAAGAAAAGTTTATCTGAGTCTTTAATGTCTCATTGAATCAGACCTCACAGCTGATGTTGTCAGTCCTGATGATGTATGACAATGGGACATTTACAGGGTTTCAATGGATTCATGGCCAAAAAAATGTTAAATATCATATTTAATAATATCAGAAATCTGAAATGTGTCTAAATCTGTGAATTCATCAAATGAAACGTCAGAAAATCACGTTTATATGCGAATATTTAATGTGATCAGTAAACTGATAAATTCAAATCTGCAGTTTTTGTTACAGACGTTCACTCAAGCTAAAGTTAGCATGCTAACATTTAAAGTTAGCTTGTGTAGCTCCATCAGGTATTTACTGAGCCGCTGCTTGTTTTCACGCCTCCTGTTTGTCTCTGCAGTGTTCAAGAAGGAGCTGGACAAAGACGTAGCAGGAGACACATCAGGAGACTTTGCTAAACTGCTGCTGGCTCTGGTTCAGGTAGCTTTGATGCTAACTGATGCTAACCGATGCTAACTGCTAACAGCACTTTGCTAGCAATCTCATTTCTCTTCTCAGCAGAAAAGATGTGAAAATGCTAAAATCTTTTCGTGAAGATTTGCGTCTTTCATTTTGTTCCATTGTTTCTTCTGTTTTTTATTGTGACTGACGTTAAAATATTTCGTCGACCTGCAGACGAGGAGAGACGAACCATCGAACGTGGTCGATTACGAGAAGATTGACGACGACGCCAGAGTGAGTCAAACATCCAGAGACTGTTTCTGACTTCAGGAGATGTGATTCATAAAAAGCCCGAGTTCAGTAATTGATGACTTTTATCTAATGAGGAATCGATAGATCAATGAAGCAGAAGAAGACTTTTCTTCACGTCACTGTAGAAAGACTTACACTCTCCTCTGTCCATGTGTGAACCCGTCAGTCTCTGTATGAAGCCGGAGTGAAGAGGAAGGGAAC
>JBBMOC010000638.1:0-17924 GCA_037975185.1 Centropyge bicolor
CCGGCCGTCCATCCGTCCGTCAGCAGCCTAATTCAGTCTAATCGCTCCGCAGACCGTCCGTCTTGTTATGTTGCATCGTGGAAGGCGACGTCTGCCGAAAGCTTCCCTCATCGCCGAGATTAGACATATGGGAGCGTGTGTGTAAACAAGACTTTGTTGCTCACCACATGATTAGAAAATGGTTTCCTGCTGCACCGACAGTAATCTCCTCCTGCCAACACCAACCGCTGGGGCCATGTGTAATTGTTGGGATATTGCATGCTATCAAAACATTATGTCATTTTCACATATACAGTCCACATGAATGCAAACACACAGGCCTATGGTTTCTGGTGCATACTGCGCAGCTTCTTTTCATCTTCACACATCAGCTCCTGCTTCAGATCCCAACATCTTCACTCCAGGCTCATCTATTGCAACAAATCATTTCATCCTGGCAAAGTCTGCCTTGGCACATTCTCGCACCACCGACAGGCTGCCGGGGATGAATTCCTCTCTGCAGTCAGAGGTTGTCAGAAATCCCCCTCTGCAGTCACAGCAGCTACAACAACAGCAGAGTGATTAAAGCGTCAGAAGGTAATTGAAGAGTCTGCGGTGGGTTCAGGTCCTCGTCAGGTGAGGTGCTGACGCTCGCCGCTGGTATGACCACCGGGATGTTTGGGAGCTGGCAGGCTCACGGGTGAGTCACGCTTCGTACCTCATGATGGCACACGGTTCACTGTGATTGGCAGATGAGTGAAGGGAGAGAGGCCGGGAGTAGAGGTGGGCGGATCGATCCAAATATCGGATCGATACTAGCGTGGTGAGATTGATACTTTAATGTCAGTTTGGCTCTTGTATGTGCTTGTGCGGTCTCGTCAAAGAGGCGACAGCCAGGTCGCTGGACTTGCTGCTTCTTCTGTCTCACTCTCAGTGTGGAGCAGACGCACTTTGCTCCTCCTCCCCCTCTTGTGCTCTGATGTTGTACCGTCACATAACTCAGCAGCGGCAGGTCACTCAGCTCGCTCGCTCTCTCTCTCTCTCTCTCTCTCTCTCTCACACACACACACACACACACAAGTGTAGTTTCTCAACACTCTACCTCTAAAAAGATTTTAATTTGCTCTCATATAATAATTTTTTTCACTTCACTTTCACATAATGTTTGGGGGATTTTTTTTAACTTACTGCTCTATTGCTTCTGTTTTTGATAATAAAGTATTTTGCAGTTGCCTTTAAACTTTGCCCAAATTCTGTCCTTGGTTTTAATAAAATAATCCCAAGGAAAAACCACAAAAACACCTAAGGGTCAGCAGTGTGATGGTACATCAACCTTAAATATTAAAAGTATCGGTATTGGTATTGGTATCGATGATACTGGCCCTGTATTTACTTGGTATTGGATCGATACCAGATCTTGCAGTATCAGACACCTCTAGCTGGGAGAGCCAGGACGAACACGGAGAAGAGCTGGAACCAAAGAAGCAGCTGCTGAGGAGTATTTATAACCACACGCTCGACCTGCGTTTGTCAGACGAACAGTTGTCTTAAAATCCTGAGAATGTGTCACTTAACAATTTAAAATTTGTTTAGAAGAATCTGAACGAGAATGTGACCTGAAACAAACACAAAAATACCCTTAAACTGCACTTTTTCTATTTTCAAAGCAGCTGTTGAATCTAATGTGACGACGTAAGAAATGCTTCTATAATCAGGGACAATTCTCTGCCATATGAAGGATTATGTTCTTCAACAGGCAGCTGCTTACAATCACAATGTAAACCTGTGATGTCATGCACATTTCTAATGTAGAGCTTTTATAATGAAAAACAAATTCATGATACTTCACAGCACATAACATCAGGATGGTGTCATCTGACGGAGCCGGGATTTTATTTCTGCTGACACAGATTCGACTCCCCACTTCTTTTCTAAATATCTGATATTGATATATCAGTCAAAATGTGTTTTTATATTAAAAACACTTTTATATCGAAGCTCTCATATTGTAGCCGAGGTTAAGATTCTCCAAAGCATCACTATAATCACCCTGTCTGTCAAGCACAGTCTCATTCAAAGTGTTTTAAACCAAGACAAAAAGTAGAAAATAATTTATAACCAATATAAAAGCAGATGACTCAGATGATCGATGTCAGCTTCTTTTCTGCCCATAAATTTAATCAAATCATTGTTTCATGCCAAAACCCAGCAGGTGAAACGATGAGATGAGAGTCTAAAGTTGTGTGATAACTGTAACATTAAAGCCATCATGGACGACATCATTCAGCTCATGTGTCAACAGCATGATGACTGTTGAAAGCTCTGCAAACAAGTCAGTTCCCCTTGAGTTGGTTTTGGAGTTTGGAGTTTTCTTCTTCTTCTCTGAGCTCAGACCCGTCTGTCACGCCGGACAGAACCCACGCCGTCCTCGCCGTCGCGCCGCCTTCCTGTCCTCCTGCGCTGCCTCGTCGGCACACCTCATTCATCTGTGACCCCTGAGGGGGGGGTCAAGGTGTGACCCCGGGGGCCGAGCTTCAAATTGTGAGGTCAGAGGTCGTCTCTGAGAGGCTGCTGATGTGTTGTTGTCATCAAAGCGAAGTGAAGGCAGGACGAGTTGAAAAAACCAGACTTGAAGCTCTGGAATCTCAAGTGTTTAAATGGACGGGACTTTTCCTTTTTTGTTGGCATTGCGGTTGTCATGGAAACTTATAGGGACGTTGGGTTGATTTTTTTTTTTGTGCCCGTAACTAATGACACGCCGCGAGCGCTATTCCCCAATATAGACAGAGCCAGGAATAATATGGCCAGCTTTTCTCGAATGACATCACGGGGAGAGAGAGAGAGCTCCTGGGGCCACGCTGAGCATCGCCTCTCCGACTGAGGCTGCATCCTCATGTAGGCCACCTCTCCCAACACACGGCCCCCCCATCATATGCACATATGTTCTTTATCTCCGACGCTATTCTGTCGAAAACGCCAACGCAGGAACTTAATTAATCTGATAATGTTAATTCCCTGCTTGGTATGGAGGACGAGGACTGAGCGCCGCTCCTCTTCCAAACCAAACCTGTTCGGCGACGTGCTCTATCTCTTCCCCACATTCTCTTAAATGTTTTTCTGTGGAAGGACGCAGTGACTCACACAAAGCGCAGTTAGAGGCTTATCGTGATTGATTGATAAAGAGACAGACGGAGCACAGAGCTTGGCAATCATTTCCATTAATTAAAAATCAGAAATGCATGATTGCTCTCCCCTGCAGCAGGAGCCTTACCCTTCTCTGTGGGGGGGGTACGAGCCAGAACAGCCCCCCCTCCCCGCCCCCCGGTGCCAAACTCCTAAACCGCCAGGAGTGACACAAGTAGTCAGATCCTTTGTTGAAGTAGAAGTATCAGTACATGAGTATTATCAGCTAAATGTACTCAAAGTTTCAAAGTAAAAGTACTTCATACCTGCTCGAGGTGGAGTACTTTTAACTGCTTCATGTACAATTAGATAATTCAGTTCTCAACCTCGGGGTCGGGCCCCTCCAAGGGGTCACCAGATAAACCTGAGGGGGTCACCAGATGATTAATGGGTGAGGAAAGAAGAAAAAAAACCTCAGTTCTGTTCCCACTTCTCTTTGTTAAATATTGGATCATTTGACCTCTTTGAGCCTCGAACAATTATTTAAATGAAACTGCTGGAAAGTTCAGACGGGAACTTTCTCTTTGGTGTCTCAGACGTCTGAAACATGACAGGGGCCCCGAGTGGACGCTGCTTTTATGGAAGGGGTCACAAGGGAAACACTGATTTAATCTTTAACAATTCACTGTTTTATTATTATTAATCTGTGATGAGCGACGACAGCTGTCAGAGGATTTTCACTGTTTCCCTCTGAAATGTAGCAGAGTAACAGAACATGGATCCACTCAAGTACAAGTACCTCAAATTTGTACTTAAGAGTACTTGAGTGAGTGTACTTCCTACCACTGCACACGACTCCCCCCCTCCCCCCGCCCTCCTTCCATCGCTTCCTCCTCTTTGAAGTTGAAAAAAATTGGCTTCACTTACAGGACAGGATCTTTTCTAGGTTGCTCAATTTCCCCTCCACATTTTCTGTGGTGTGAAAATGCTTCAGGTTAGGTTCTGGCAAGGTTCCTGTCTTCAGGTGGAGCTCGGCCTTCCCTTCATTCCTCCCTCCTTCATTCCTTCTCTCTGCGTCTCCTCCCTCCTCCCTCCTCCCTCCTCTCTGCCGGTGGACGGGGTGGGGGGCGGAGGATGAAAGAGGCCGAGGTTTGGTTGTTTACACTCGGGCACCGGACCCCAGCTGACGTGTGCATCCATCTTCAGAAAGCGCGGCAACTCTGGATCGTGTTCCCCCCCCCCCGGCTTCCAGACGGCACACGCATGCCCAGGAAGAACAAAGGTGAGACGGCGGCCTGCAGCGCCTCAGAGCTGGCGAGTGGAAGGAGCTGAAATGAAATGAGAAAGGCAGCAAATCAAACTCAAAGCTGCGGAAACGAGAGAACATGCTACGTGAGACATCCCAGAAGCCTCCTCTCCTGACCCGTCGCCGCGCTGCCACGGAAACGTCCGGCTAATTTCTTTGGCACCCGAATAGTTGAGAAACCTTTTAAGAGGGAAAGTGAAGCCGTGCTGAAGTGCTGTTGGCATCGAGCAGTCAGATCTGACGCCGTGTTTTTCTTGCTAGATGTGGGCTATTATCTGTAACCTATCCCACCCTCATGAATCCACAGCTGAGGATGGTTAAATTCAGCGTGTGGACGTGCAGAGAAGAGCCGAATGAAACAGTAGCTGCAGATGATTCAGAGTGTTTGTTTTGAAGCTGGTTGAAAGGGGGCGGAGCTAAGGCTCAGGTGATGTCAGGTGTGTTGTCAGTCACAGACAGAGACGTTCTCATCAACAGGCCAGATGTTGTGTTTTGGTGCTAATTGTAACAGCTGTGGTATTTCCTTTGTTTCAGACGGGGAGTTTTGGATTGAAGACTTCATCTGGCTGATTGATCCGACGAAGTTCGTGCACCCGCCCGCCCTCCGGCTACAGGCTGTCATCCCTCGCCACAGTTCACCTCACAGCAACTCTAATGTGACGGACGACTGACAGCTAATCAAAACAGCATTAGCTACTTTACAGAAATCTGGTTTCATAACAGCACCTTTGGCCTGACCTGCTTCTCCTGACTCCATTTTTAAAGCAGTTTCATAAGTGAATGAAAAGTCTTCATGTGTTTGCAGTATTCTCTACACTGTTATTACATGATGTTAAAGCACATTTTGTCTTTGTGCTTCTGTTTTACAGAGTCATTCCAGGGTTAAGGAAACACATTGTGTTCTGGCAGTTAAAGGCTTGTTTTCATGTTTGCCCCTGCTTTACGTTTCCTCTCTGACCCGGTGTAAAGCTAACGGCCTCGCCGCCGTGCCACCGTTCCTGAGCCAGTTAAAAGAGAGATAATGAGGATAAAGCAGGGGTCTGCAAATGTACCAGTTTCTTCAGGGCCATAATGTTTATTTACAGATTTGTCTTGTGAGTCAGAAGAAAAAAAGTGTAGCTGGAAATGAAGTGTCTGTTTGCCTGGGAAAGTGTGGATTACTTTTATGTTTTTACTAGTTCAATTTAGACAAAGACAGGAAGGCTGCGCTCTCACACTGAAGTCATGAGAAAGAAGGAGAGAGAGAGAGAGAGAGAGAAAAAATGCCCCCGAGGTTAGCGCCGGGATTCTTATGGCTTCAATCATGCACGCCATAATTGGTTCAAACTGAGGAGCAATCATTTTACACTTGCAGTCAAATGTGTCTTTGAACATGAAGGCGTGTGCTGACGTGAGTGCATTCTTCTCTCTGCTCTGTGTGTGTGTGTGTGTGTGTGTGTGGAAAGTCCCCGGGCTCAAAAATAGTTCTTTAACACGGTGTCATTAAGCTGCTCTGATACAAGATAAGAGCTTGTCCTGGCGCTGCGTCTCCACAGGTAAGTCCCTGTTGTTCGCCGTCGCTCTTCCATAACAGACGAAGAATCAACAGTCAGAGCTTCATTCTTCTCTTTCCAGCCTCTCACACACAAAAATGCAAACATATCACACGCTTCTTTTTCCTCCTTTGTCCATTCGTGCTCACGAGCGTGGCGTGGAACCCGGCCGCCCCGCCTCCTCCACCTGGCGGCTGCTCTCTCCGCCGCCGCGGTGCTGAATGTTATCTGCACAGCTGCGTGAGCCGCGTCCTCGTCCCTCCATGCGTGAAGCCCGTGTAGCTCTTCAGACTGAACAATAGCATCGTGTGTCTTATCTGTCCTCCGCTGCTTTATTGAAAAAGCTTTACCTCATTTTCTATTAATGACATGAAAACAATGATTTGAGGCGGCGGTGGCTCGGCCGGCGATCGCAGCCACTTACAGCCGTCTGTAATCTGGTTTATGAAGAGAGGACAATGAGGCTGTTGTGTTGCAGCGGAGGAGAGAGAAACAGCACACGGAGATAATGTGAGCAGTGTTGCATTGAGTCGTATGAAGATCTGAAATCTTGAACAAACGCACCCAGTCTTTGTTATGATGAAAGAAATAATACGTTGTGTGGATGGATCAGTGGATGTGTGTGTTCGTCTGCTGGAGCGTGCAAGTGTTCACCACCGTCGCATTGAAACGACCTTGTTCTCCTCCACGGCGGCGTTCAACATCGTCCTTAATCCTCATAACAGGAACTTCGCCGTTCGACGATTTCGCTCCGTCTCTTTGGCCTGATTCTCACCCGAGGCCTCAACCGAGATCAAGAGCAGCAAAGTCCTGGAGACACACTTTGAGTTGAAACAGGAGGTCATAAAAAAAAGTTCTGGTTTTAGTCTGTGATGATCATGTTAATGTAAGTGTTGAAATGAAAATGTTGTCTTTCATGGAAGTTGACTCCGATCAGAGTTAATCTGGGTTTGAGCAGACGAACGAGCCTCCCATCAACACTCGTCACGACCTAATTATGATCACTGAAAACTCCAAGTTATTAACACCTGGAAAGCTCAAGTGTTTGAACTGAGACTCCTGGAGGTTTTTTTTTTAAATTTCATTCAGTGTCTAAACTCAACTGGCCACAACGTCCGTGTGTCAGTCAGTGCAGATGAAGAAGTTTCTTTTGATTCCAGCTGTGATCCCAAAGTTTCTAAAGATGCTAAATGTCATCTACAATATTTCCAGTTGATGGAAGAGTGAATGGAAAATATGGAATCTAATGAGCTTAACTGAGTAATTAAAGCTACTTAACAGGAAACAAAAAGTAGAATTGCTTCAACTATTATGTTTTTAGTTGGAGACTCTTGTGCTTCTGTTTCCATAAAGCTGTGAAACTTGAAAGAGACATGTGTCAAAACAAAACAGTCAAACTCAGCCAACATTTCCCACAATGCAACTCAAGCACAAGATGACCCCGATGACACGATCGGGGTTGTTTCCTCTGACTTGACAAGTCGTCTCACAGGCTGTAATAAAACTCTGTTTAAATTTTAATCTCTCTTATTTATCCGTGTTCATGTTTCTCAGCAGGAACCTGTTAGAAACCAGCTCCTGACGACGCCGTGAGCAGACGTGAAGTCATGATAAATCTCCACTCTGTCCCGCTGCCACCACACATTCTTGTGGCTGTTGACTCATGGCCATTTTACAAGTGGTGATATTTGTGTTGTGACTAATCTCCTTAAAGCTGTATAATGAAATTAGGCCTCAGTTGCACTGCCCGGCTTTTTATTTGCATACATCAAGCTGAGCGTCGACCAGAACGCTCTGATCCGGGCGCAGCCAGTTCTGTAATGGAAAATGTGTCATAAACTTCATCTTCTGTCTGCGGCGAAATGTTAATTCAAGCAATTTCTTAAAAGCCTGATTTGCACTGGAAAAGAGCCGACGAGTGTTTTGACCAACTTAATGTCCAATTTTAGTCAATATGAGCGATGGATGGTGAATATTACACATCTTGAACTGTGTTGACCTCTGTGACCTCCGACCGCGGCGAACGCTCTGACTCACGCATGCATCACAGCTGCGAGTTCCCGGCAGCCCCAAAACTCCATAAACACACACTTTTACAAGGTGTGTGTGTGTGAATGTGGCTTTGCAGTCAGTAAAGTTTCCAGCTCCTCATGTGCACAGAAACCGAAGGTGGGTCCATGAGCGGTGACATGTGTGCCCCCCCCCGTCCCCCTCCTGGCGTTCCTCCGCGCTCCAGCTGAGGTTGAACAAATAAATAAAAACGTTCCGCGGCTTTGACACTGTTATCAAAAATTAGCTGGGCGGGGCCGACTTCAGTAGCTGCAGGGAGTCATGAAAGTAAAATGGCTCCCGTTGAGGCCGCGGAAGGTCTCGGGAGATGAAAGTGGCAGCGAGCGTTCAGGCTGTGTTTGTGTGAATCAGTCAGACGCAGGGCTCGCCGTGTCTCGAGCCCGCTCGGCGCTTTGCTGGTGTTTAGTCTCGGAGGAAGAAGAGGGGGAAACAGCCCCCCCGCCCCCCTCCCTCTGTGTTGCTTTTCAAACAACTCGAGGCACGTCAGACCTTCGGGGGTGTGAAGACACTTGTTCTTTGTGTGAGGGAAAGGGTGACGCAGATTTAATGGTGCTTTTACTAAATGGGTAATAAAATGAAAGTGGAGACAGGTGAACATCTTTGTTCTCCAGGAGAAGAATCAACCTTTGCAGCAGAACAGCACTTTTCCCTCAATAATGTCAGTGAAGAAAATGACACCTTCGAAAGCTTTGCCATGCTCTGCTGGTTTATCTTTCCTCTCACCACAGCTCCTCCACCTCAGACCATCTGGCACTGACTCACTTCCTCCTGATCAGACCTGAACCACAGCCACGACCTGGCGAACCCAGACCTGAACAGCAGACCTCAGACTGAACCATAACACACACATCTCTTTGTTTCTCATGTTGGCAGCGTCGCTTGTCTTCCTCCGTCCAACAGGTTACTCCTCCGCCCTCTCTCTCTGCTCCACCTCCTCTCCTCCACCTTCCACCTCCGCTGCAGCGTCTTAATGGACCTGTCCATCACGAGACGTCGGAGGTAGCAGCTCTCCAATCACGACTGTCACTGTCACTGCAACCTGACGAGTTGTTCTTCATTAACCTCAATTGAAGCCGATGATCATCCATCCTCTACCCCACCATGTGCATTGGGTTCATTAATTAGTCCTGATGTGTATACATGTGGGGGGCCTATTCATAGAAAATACATCTCCAAAGATTTGGAACGTATTAACTCACCTAGTCTCCACAGGTATCTGAGCTATTTGTGGCGTCTTCCTGGTTAAGTGTTCATGCATAAAACTGCCTGTCCTCCTTATTACCTGTCGCAGTCAGCTGTGACCCACTAAAACTTTTCACTGTATATTCGGCTCTTGTGCATCAGATTGGAGATTTCCAATAGTTTGTCAAAGTTTTCTCAATGCAATTTTTTTCTCTATTCTTATGCATGCACAAAATATGCATATAGAAACAATACCACACTTTATTCATGCAGCTCTTCCTCTGACATCTGAGGCAGGTCCATGCAATGAACCCATGACATTTCAAGGTGTCACAGGTTTACCTCAGCTGTCGACACTCCGACGCTCCAGACTGCAGCTGAACCACAAAATCACCTGAAATCACATTACGTAAGAAAAGTTTCGTGTCGGCTTCAGGTCAGTTCTCTCTCAGCTTCTGTTTCGACATCAGCCTCGAAAATAAGTTCAAACAGAAGCTTTAACAAACGTCACATCACCTGATCTGAGTTTGGTATAAAACTTTATTTAAACAGACTCAACATAAAGCAAACAGAGTTACACATGAAGTGACTATGTGATGTGTGCACACGTCACTATCTGCTATTTAATTATATGTTTCGTCAAGCTGCACAAGGTGTCCCTGTCTGAGGCTGGAGTGACAAACAGGAAGTGCTCAGACGCTGATGAAGCCTGTTGTTTTGACTGGATTCTTGTCTTTTGTCTACACGGCGGTTTCTGCGGGGCAGATAAGGAGTAAACACAGGTTGACAAACTGTCTCACCTGTCTTTGTCTGGATGTCTCAGATCAGGGGACGGGAGCTGACGTGTGTCCCGTCCTCAGGATCGAGCCGCCGACTGATCGCTCACATGTGTTCTAGGTGTCGGCTCGTGAACAAACAGCTCGACAGGCGGCGTTAACAAGCCGAAAGACACGACACACACCTCTGCTGCTCCGCCTCTGATTGGCTCAAAGTAAACTTGGAATCAGACGTTCCAGACACAAGTAATGTCGTTTCATATTGACGAAGCTCAAATCTATATTTAATCATCTTGTTGAATGTACAAAGACAGGCACAGATGGGGGGGGGGGGCGTCCAACCACACACAGTCCTTTCATTGTTGTTTTAATATCCCTGTGTTGTAAATAATTGACCGAGTGCTGAGAGAATGATCAAACTCCCTTTGATGCTTTAATGGATTTTCTCAAATGAGTAAAACGTGTCATAGTGCAGCAGGTGAGCAGAGGTGGACAGATTAGAATGAGCACACAGCACGAGTAAGGAAGACAAACAGTGTCTCCTTCAGCGCGTGAAGTCGTTCCCACAGGCGAGTCGCTGCTCCTCAACAGCAGAGGGGAAGTTCAATAGACATATGCACATTAGCCAAACCGACCAGTTCGTCCTCATCCGCCGAGTCGGGTCGCTCAGAAAGAGCTTCCGATCAGACATGAATCACTTGTCAAAGATTGTTTTCAGGGGCTGGAAAATGGGCCTTGAATGGGCTTTGAATCCCCGGCCCACACGCCCACACACACACACACACACACACACACACACACACAGTCAGGTTGTGACAGGTCGGCCCTCAGGTAAGATACGAATAGTCGGGTTGTAATATTTCATTTAGTGCTATTATTAACAAAGAAGAACATAATAATAATTAAAAAAGAGAGAATATAAAATAATGGGTCGTGGTTGATAAGTGACATAAATCAGCTGTAGGACAGTTCCTTCTTCCGTTCCTATTCATCCTTCCCTTTCATGAAAACTGTCTCTCAGGTTCCTGTGGCTGCTCGGAGCCGGAGGACGCTCTGCTCCAGGACGTCAGGAGGCTTCTTGAACGTCTCGTATCTCAGAGGCAGTGCAGGAACAGGTGGCAGAGAGGAGGCTGAGGTCGCTTCTGTGTCTCATGTGTTTGTGTGTATTTCTGTATCCGGAGATAAACAGACCATAATGACTCATTTCCACGACTTTCCAAAGATAATTGAACCGTATGTGTGTTTTCCACCGGCCTGTGTTTGCGTTAGCCTCAGCTCGGCTTTGTGCGCTTTCCCACAAGAGCGAAAACATTTCATTCAGCAAAACGAGCGATTTTTTTTTTAATGCACATTCTTGAGTCAAAGTCAAGCAGAAGTGTAACGAGCGATTCAGATATTTATGATTAGAGGGCGGCAATCAAGCGACAGTCAAACTGCAGCAGAGGTCTGTCACAAGTGAGCCGCCGCTCGGCTTTAATGAAGCTGTAAAATTTAAGGATTAACGCAGACTTTATGAATCTAACTCTCTCTGTGTGTGTGTGTGTGTGTGAGCTGGTGTGTGTGTGTGATCTGGTGTGTGTGTGTGTGAGCTGGTGTGTGTGAGTGTGTGTGTGTGTGTGAGCTGGTGTGTGTGTGTGTGTGAGCTGGTGTGTGTGTGTGTGTGTGTGTGTGAGCTGGTGTGTGTGTGTGAGCTGGTGTGTGTGTGTGTGTGTGTGTGTGTGGCTGTGTGTGTGTGTGTGTGTGTGTGTGTGTGTGTGTGTGTGAGCTGGTGTGTGTGTGTGTGTGTGTGTGTGTGTGTGTGTGTGTGTGTGTGTGTGTGTGTGGCTGTGTGTGTGTGTGTGTGTGTGTGTGTGTGGCTGTGTGTGTGTGTGTGTGTGTGTGTGGCTGTGTGTGTGTGTGTGTGTGTGAGCTGGTGTGTGTGTGTGTGTGTGTGTGAGCTGGTGTGTGTGTGTGTGAGCTGGTGTGTGTGTGTGTGTGTGTGTGTGTGTGGCTGTGTGTGTGTGTGGCTGTGTGTGAAGAGGTGCTTGCTGCAGCTTGCAGGAGAACGAATGATTAATCTGCGCCGCTTTATGGCTAATTTAGATGTCAAGCTCTCTTCTTCTGCTCCTCTGCTGAGCGACTTGTGTGTGAAAAGACCTCCCTCCTCCCCTTTCATCCGGGCCGGTCAGGCGAGCGGCGTGGCCCTGCCGTATTTCAAAGTGTCTGCCGGGTGATTTATTGAGACTGATCAGGGAGTAACAAGAAGCAGAGCGACCTACAAAGGAGCCGTCGTCCCTGCACGCCGCTGGAATAACAGCAGCCGCATTAGCTAATAAGAAAAAATAATAGCTATTAGAAGTTATTTTTGTGTTGCTGTTTTTCATGTGATTCAGCTGAAAAAGCCACGAGGTCACTCTGTTTCCAGCTTTGATGAAGCAGACAAAGGAAAAAATGCACAAAGGAAATGAATAAAAATTGCCTCTGTGAAAACAACACGATGCTGGATAAGCATCTGTGTTTGCCTCAGTTTGATTTGAAACAGCGCTCGACCATTATATGCCATGATTACTTCCCTTAATATAGGAAGTCTAATTAATTAATCACAGTAATTACTGCATTTGCTTTTTCCTCCATTTTCAGTCGAGGTACTTGTACTGGTGATCGCCACGCCGAACGAGCGAGGGACTTCCCATCTGTCTGTCGGCTCTTTGTTGTCCGATGAATACTGTTTTCAATATCGCTGTCTGCCGTCGGCGCTCGCCATTCATAGTTAAGAGACTGCTGTTCAAAGATAAACAGGCGGTGAGTAAGACAGACAGTCAACACTGCCCTCCACATGCAGACGTATCCATTATGCACCTGCAGCAGCGGCAGGTAGACGAGCAAACCTGCGTCCTCCATCACAACATGTCTCTGTGACGAGGACACAGACGGCTGTTTGATGCTATTTCAGACAGAAGACAAAAGCAGCAGATGGAGAAGATTTGGGATGACGATGAATGATGGAAGGATTCACACATGTAATTATCAGAATGATCGGGTTCACCTGTCGGACGCTGTCACACCTGTCAGCTGACCAGCACAATCCTGGCTGTGAAAGTTTAAATAAACATTTCAAGTTTTCCTGTTTAAACTTTTGTTGCTCAACAGCCAGATGACAATGTGTTTATTAGTGATGCTGCATTGAAAACAATAGAGATAAACTGATTTTGCAGGTCAGTCAAAAATAAGCTAAAAGAGGCTAAAAGGGAAACTGCAGTGTTTGGTGATGCTGCTCTGTGGTTTAATATGAGCCACACATTTTCTGTTTGCTGAAGAATTCCCTTCTACCACTTTGTGCCTCCTGCGTGTGGCTCTTTTTCTGCACGTGCGACACATCGACTCGACCTCTGGATGTTTATATTTGTGGCACATTTGTAGCTGAAACGCTTTGCAAAGTGTAACTGAGAGCGAGCTGCAAACGAATGCAGGACAAATTGTGGCTCTAACCCTGTTTGTGTCAGACACTGTGTGAGCTCGTACACACGCTCAGCGCCGGCCTCTGATGTTTTGATTTGCCCACACACACACACACACACACACACACACACACGCAGAGCATCGAATATCCATTGAAATGATTACCTGTTTTCCTCGGCCGGCCTGTTATCGGCCTGAGAGCCGGAAACGCTCGTCACCTCGTGGCCCCGCAGCCTCTATCTCCCCCGGCTCAGAGCGGGTGTGAAAATATTTCACCTGAGAGAGAAAACAAGGCTATAAAAGAGCAGGACGGGCCACGTTATTCTCCGGGCCCAGAACAACAATCCTGCCGCGGCCTCGCATGGAGAGGATCCGCCGGCAGGATCCAGGAGGACAGAGCGCGTGCAGCGTGGGATCAGCTGAACGTGGGGGGAGAGGAAGAGGAGACGGGATAAGGGACAGTCACAAAACATCAAGGACTGATGACACAGACTGGCCCTGACAGCGCAGAGGGAACAGAATAATATCAGTTGTGCAGGGGAGGGAGGGGGCGAACGGAAGGAGAGGAGCTATTTTATCTGTCAGACTCACAGAAATGTCAAGCCATCGGGGGGAGGAGGAGAAAAAAGATGCAGAGACGGGCTGAAGTTTGAGATAAGTGCCATGTTAGACTGATGTGTGAGGGGGAAAGGGCAGAGAAGGAAATGAAGAGATTTAAGAAGCAGACAGACAGGCAGGCAGAGAGACAGACAGACAGACAGACAGGCAGAGAGACAGACAGAGAGACAGACAGACAGAGAGACAGACAGACAGAGAGACAGGCAGGCAGAGAGACAGACAGACAGACAGACAGACAGACAGACAGACAGACAGACAGGCAGACAGACAGAGAGACAGACAGACAGGCAGACAGGCAGGCAGGCAGGCAGGCAGGCAGGCAGGCAGAGAGACAGACAGGCAGGCAGACAGGGAGACAGACAGACAGACAACCAGGCAGGCAGACAGACAGGCAGACAGACAGGCAGGCAGACAGACAGACAGACGGCAGTGAGGAGTGTGGAGTTTATTTTAATGACAGTCTAGACATCTGGAATCAAACATCTGGAATTAAAATATATGGCATTTAAAATCATAGATTCACCTCTCACTTTCATCTGCGCTGGTGTGAACATTCCCTGCACTGGAGGGTGGAAACGCTGCGTCTGTGCCTGACGAGCTGCTCGTTTGTCACCGTCACCGAATGACTGACATTGTTTCCATGAGGGTAAACAAACGGATTCCTCTTCGCCATCATTATAAAGCCATTGAGGGAGACCTGGTGACGCGGTGTTATGACATGTGCTGCTCTCTTCCTGCCTCAGACGGCGGCAGCGGTGGGAACCTGGAACTTCTGGCCGCTCAGTGGAAAAAAAGAGCCCATTGTTATGTCAATCACTGGGGCAGGAAGGACACATGTTTGACGTGTGGCCAGCTGATACATGGTTCCAGGTTATGTTCAGCGGGGGACGTGTTTTAGGGTCGCACCCGGCCGTAGGTTTACAGCTGAGTCATCATGTGACCACGGACGGACACGTGACCTCCAAAGGTAAATGTTTACAGTTTACTGAGTGATGTTGCAGGATGACATCATGACCAAAACCGTCCAATCATTGAGCTCCTGTCAGTCGACATGATGTCATGTTTGCACCGACTGGTTTGTTGGTAATGAGTCAATGTGAACACAAACAAAATGGATGGACTGAACCAAACCACAGGTGAAGAAGCAACGTTCATTCACATATCAACGACATAAAAACAAATATCAAACAAATATCAGTCCTGCCTTCATGCGTATCACATGACCTGAGGCCCTGCTGCCTCTGGTCACAGCAGAATAAACTACACAGTTCTCTGTAGCTGGTGATTAACTGTGTTCTGTGTCAGACGCAGCCTCTGGCTCATTCTTCCTGTTTTAAAGAAGCTAAACAAAAGGTAAGTTAAACACCAGGTGTTCATTCTTCCCCGCTCTCTCGTCTCTCTCTCCTTCTCTGTTTACCTCTTCCCATCCCTGCTCTCTGTGTTTGGACGTTTGAAGACGTGACGGCGAGCTGACAGACGACCCAGAGCGCCATTGATTTCCACCTGAGGTACAGATGGCTCGTCAGCGGGGCGTCTGCCCACAATCACCACGGGCTTCTGATAACGATAATAATGATTGCCGCGGCGAATAACAGCCTGCGTCTGGCGGAGGCCGACTCTGCCGGCGAGCCCGCCACGCACACGGCTCAGTCGGCCTGAATAATCACAGATGCCGAACAGATTTCTGCTCTTTCCCCGCTCTCATTAAGGACGAGTCCTGTGGCGCGACGTGTGTGTGTGTGGACTGTGGTCACGTTCACACCGTTTCTGTTAGAGGTGGGCGGATCGATCCAAATATCGATAGTATCGATACCAAGTTGGTATCGCTATCGGATCGATACTAGCGTGATGAGATCGATACTTTAATGTCAGTTTGGCTCTTGTATGTGCTTGTGTGGTCTCGTCAAAGAGGCGACAGCCAGGTCGCTGGACTTGCCACTTTTTCTGTCTCACTCTCGCCCTCGTGTTCTGATGCTGTACCGTCACGTAAATCAGCGGCGGCAGGCCACTCAGCTCTCTCTCTCTCTCTCTCTTGTACATTATCAATTTAATTTTATATTTGTATTGTAGTTTCTCAACACTCTACCTCAAAAAAGATTTTGTTTGAATTTTCTCTAATATAATAATTTTTTGTTTTTTTAAGAAAAAAATGCACACATAACATTTGGGGGGAAATTTTTTTACTTACTGCTCTATTGCCTCTGTTTTTGATGATAAAGTATTTTGCAGTCGCCTTTAAACTTTGCCCAAATTCTATCCTTGGTTTTAACAAAATAATCCCAAGGAAAAACCACAAAAACATCTAAGGATCAGCAGTGTGATGGTACATCAACCTTAAATATTAAAAGTATCGGTATTGGTATCGGTATCGGCGATACTGGCCCTGTATTTACTTGGTATCGGATCGATACCAAATCTTGCAGTATCGCACACCTCTAGTTTCTGTCTTTGTTTGATGGACAGAGACAGAAAGAGTGAGGGAGTCCCACCCCTAAATATTTAACATTTAAAGATGTGGAAGGTGTTGGATTTAGCCCAGTGGTGGACGAATCTCCAGCTCCAGTGATCGATCATGTGACCTTAAAGTACGGCCAATGAAACAGAGTTATGTTACAGAAGATCATATTGTTGAAATATTAACATGCTCAGTGATCAGGGTTCAGTCCATATAAGAAAACCTGAACCTGATCCAAACCAGACTGAGTCATATTACAAGAGTAGTTTGGTTGAGGATGAAGCTGCTTCCTGTTTTCTCCACCACCTTCCTCAAACATCTCAACCAGCTCTGTATAAAGCCTGTTTACCTCAAACAGCTCGTTCACATCAGATCCCACTCGATGTTCAGTTCACTCTCTTCCCTCCATTCACCTCTTTACTGGCTCATTGTTCTCTCCTGTGTTTGAGTCACACTTTGGCGGCGACTTCAACAATACCCAGCGTCAAGCTTTCCCATAGTTCCCTGCTCCCGGCCGCACCTGAGCGACTGCGGCGGCTCGAGTCGAAAGCCAACCTTCGCTGTTTACGGCCCCCGTGCGACGGCGCTGAAAAGAGAACAATGGCGTCCATTGTGGCGCGGCACAATGCTCCTTTAATGTGCTTTGACAAGGCGAGAGCAGAACAAGCAACGGCAAAGCATCGGGGTTGTCACTGAGATTATTAATGACAGCGCTGTGTAATCGTATTATTCCCACGCTTTGTTTGTCTTCGCGATGACACGTTGCTCACGACGGGGCCGATGGAAGCCAGCGAGTGCATACCTGGATTCACAGGGTTTACAAAACATCCTGCAGAGATCGGAGGTCAGAGACGTCTGACAGACGTCTGACAGCACTGAGTCAGGCACTTAGAGCTAATACCAGTCTGCATTAAGAGATATTAGTGTGACACAACCTCCTGTTTCACAGCGCTGTGTCATACTGCAGCAGTGTTCGTCGTCCTGGAGGAGCTGTGATGGAAGCACACACACAGACCACACACAACACACAGGACACTGATCTCCGGCTCACACGCACGCCGCCACCGGGACGACTGCAGCGTCCGGGGCGCTCGCGAGAGTCCGTGACCGTGATGTGTGTGACTGCAGACAGAACCTGAGTCAGACCGGAACCGATTCAGCATCAAATATTTCAACAGCCGCAAAACGTGGTGAAACAGCAGCATTATCTGCCCGTCACTCCCACGGTGCCTGTCGACAGAGCGGAGTCACACAGCCAATCAGCAGCTTCGTCAGCACACGCTTCCTTAAAGAAGACTTAAAAGATGCTTTGATTTTTTTTTTTTTTTTTTTTAACCTGATTCTAATTTAACTCCACCCGTCTCACCGGGGCAGGAGCATAGACTGTATAAAATATGGACGTAGTGTCCGTGACGTCACCCATAGGTTTCTGAAGAGCAAAAATG
>JBBMOC010000639.1:0-25377 GCA_037975185.1 Centropyge bicolor
CCTCAGCTCCGCCCTCGCTCCACCTCTTTGTCCATATTTGGAGTAACCGGAGGTAGGCTACCAAGATGGCTACGCACTACGATTTGCTCCATTTTTGCTCTTCAGAAACCTATGGGTGACGTCACGGACACTACGTCCATATTTTATACAGTCTATGCTCCCATCGTACCTGAGCGCTGCTCCGGATGAAACGTCTGCATGTGATGTCAGTTTCACTCATATACGTCCACAACATCTAACAGGTGATTGCCTCACTCAAAGCTCCTTTAAAATAGAAGCTAATAATATCACTGACGTTTCATGTATATAGTATTACTATATGTTCTTCATTAAGACTTAAAAACAAAGTGTTAAAGAATGAAAACGTCTATGTTTGCTCCTTAATATTTCTCTAATTTTAACAATTCTACAAGTTCATTTCGCAGATGTTTTCATCCAAACCGACGTACATCTGAGAATAGATACAACTGACACAACTGACTCTCCCGTCATCTCATCGAACCTCGTTAATCACTCCCGTGACACAAACCACAAACAGTTCGAGAGCATCAGAGGCAGACAAGTGAAGGATTCCAGCTTCGAACCGCGGTGACTACACTGCAGAGTAGGTAATGGTGTGTGTGCGTCTGCAGCTGAGTAACTACAGGGTTCCCTACGAGCTGCTGTGATGAGGGTCTTTGTTTTCACTGCTCCAAGCAACACACACACACACACACACACACACACACACAAACACACATTCAGACAAATCCCTGCAGTTACAACACACACAGGAAGTACACACGTCCTTTTACACGTCAAACGGATTTGACGAAAAAACTTTTTCTGTGTATCTCTTTTGCATAGTGTATGTGTGTGTGTGTGTGTGTGTGTGTGTGTGTGTGTGTGTGTGTTCCCAGAAGGTTTGTTTTAAAGGGAACAAGCAGCAGAAGCAGTCAGGTCAGACAGTGGCCCGGAGTAACCGCCGTCCATCCTGCTGCCTGTTTGAAAACCAGCGTCTTTATCAAACTGTGTGTATGTTCATCTTTAAGTCTCTGCGGGTCAAGACAGGGGGATCTGGGATGGGGGTGTGGGGGGAGTTTGGAGATGTAGAGGTCGTTCACAATAAATAATAAATGGTCTTCCACCGCGACATGACTGGATGAGTAAACAGTCCAATCTGTTGCTAAGGCCCCTGCGGACCCGCCAGGCCCAGAATAGGCTCCCCATGCTGAGGGATTGGAGGCTCAAATCCTGGGATCTGGTGTCCACGGGCCGGCAGGGGCGGGGCGGGGCGAGGCGGGGGGGCTGAAGATCACAAATCCTTTCTCATGTTCTGTTATGTTATGTTCTGTACGATGACAAACTTAGCTAAAGCCACTTCTTCACAGCAGGAGCGGAGGTAGTTCACTTCATGACACTAGTGGATTTTAGACGCAGTCAATAGTGTTGTGAAACTGAAGGAACGCAGCACTGTCACGTTCACTCCAATCTGGCCATCACATAAAACTGGAAAAGAACTTCTGGCAGCGTGTAGCTCCACTTAATTGTTCCTGACCACGGACGGTGGAAATCCAGATATTACTCATCACCTCTGCTCCAGAATTCAGACAACTGCAGTTACATAAGAACTCGTTCAGAGTCGTAATCTGAACAGAGATCCAGAGATTGAGTGTGTGGACTAGATGAGGCTGCGTCACAGTTTCTCATCAGAGAAATTCAAAATAAACCGAAGCTCGGTGTTGATTTGCTGTCCAACAGTTTTTTGGACTCGTGTTTGTCAGTGTGAGTCAGATGAATCAGACTAATTGTTGATACTGTAGTTCTCTCTTCCACTGTCACCAAAACAAAATTCCTCTAAAGTTACAACATATCTGGCCGATACTGGTCTCTTATGAAATCAGACAACAACCAGTTATCACACATCGGATTTGGATATGTTTTTATCATAATATCAGAGGAACAGTGGTTTTGTAATGAGACATTAATTCCATGGTTGGTTGGATGGTTTACACGCTCTTTTAGAAACATTGGACAATACAAAAAATCTGAGGAACCTCCTGAAAACCTACACTGACAGAAATAATCTCTAAATATGTTAAATCAGCAGTTTAATCCCGAAAATATCACAATCTGTCTTTGCAAACTAAAATGGGTCAAACACGCTGAAGCGGTTCAGACCAGAATCTGGTGCAGCTTTGTGCAGAAACATCAGATGTGAGTGTGAGGCACAGCAGTGTGAACGCAGCCCCGGCTGAGGAGGGGGGGTGGGGGGGCTCTGGGAGAGAGGCTCCGACCTCTGGGGACTTGGAAAATATTCATCTCCCCTAAGCAGGGAGAGTTAAGNGGGGGGGGGGGGGGGGGGGGGGGGGGGCTCTGGGAGAGAGGCTCCGACCTCTGGGGACTTGGAAAATATTCATCTCCCCTAAGCAGGGAGAGTTAAGGGGGGGGGGGCAGGCTTTGTCTAACACACCCCCTCCAGTCCTCTGCTCTTTTGTTGGGAGGTAGCATTCACACACACACACACACACACACAAACATGTGAAGCTCTCCAGCAGTGAGGCTCTGACCAGCTGTCTTCATTCTGAAAGATGGCCGCCGTCACTCATAAACACAGAGAGCTCGCAGAGGAAGACGAGCAGGAGGAAAAACTCCAACTTTATCGTCTCCACTCTGCTTCTGCAGCATCTGAATGTTTCTCTTTTCTGCTTCAATTAGGATTCAACATTTCAGGCGCTGACTTCCACTGCGCAGTAGGAACTCAAATTTCCTAATCACTAGGTTCAGAAGCTGCCAGCAGTCGCCATAAAACCCTTAACATCCCCGTGACCCTTAACATAATCAAATATTTGGAGAAGAGATGAGAAATTGAGTTTGTTTTTTTAAATCACATTCAAAAATACATACACAGCTCAGTAAGGTTGTCGGAGTGACTGCAGGGAGATTTAACTTCTAAATGTCAAATACCTACATTTTGAGGTACGCTCTCAAATAAGCTTTTTTTTCTGACTCATTTCTAAATCAGGATGAATTGTAAAACGTGATTTACAGACGGAGTCACTGCTGGAATGTGCACAGACATTACATGAGGTAATAACTCCTCCACCTGTCCATTTATCACAAATAGAAACCTGACAGAGTGATGTGATGAAAGAACAACATCCTGCTCCAGAAATCCAGTTTAAATAAAGGGTTGGGAAGAACCAATCAAACGGCTCCGTACTGAAACCGTCCCCATCATCAGGGCGTCTGCGTAGAAATCGAAGCGGACACGGTGGCTAAGCTAACAAAGATAACTGAAGCGGCCGCCTCCTTTCTCTCCCTTCAGTGTGTGTGTGTGTGTGTGTGTGTGAAAACCGGTGTGTATTGTTCGTAGACCAAGGCTATTTCAGAGGAGGGGGCCCTTCCAGTCGTCCTCGCTGCATCGGCCCTTTCATCGCTGCCTTATCCATATTCATCGCCGCTCCGCTCTCCTCACCTATCAGCGAGCAGCTAGCTGTGACCGGCGTCTCGCTCCACCAATCGCACGCCTCCCTTTGTGGGAATATTCCCACCTCTCATCCCCTTCACCCCACCCTGTACAATGGCTTCTTTTTTTTTACTTTGACGCAGTGGCTTGAAAAAAAAAAAAAGGAGGAAAAAGGAGGAGGAGAGGAGTCGCAGCCACGGCGGTCAGAGTCCTGCCGACGGCGGCTGCGAATCGATCGACGACCTCAGAAATGGTTGCCGAGCGAGCGAGCGAGCGTTGTCAATGGCAGCCCGCGATTGATGAAGAGGGTGGGTGGAGGACGAAATGATGGGAGGACGAGGGTGAAGGAGGACAGGAGGAGGGCGCAGTCGTGATGGTCTGAAGTAGAGCATGATTAGTATGGATGAGGAGGGGAGGAAGATGGAGAGAACGGGAGAGAGAGAGAGCAGCCGAGAAACGCTCTCCGGCTCGCCAAAGAACAAAACAGGCGTGTCGCAGCGGAGAACGCCGTGTTCCACAAGACGCCGAGGATAAAGACGTGCAACTCACTTCGCTTTTCATACAACAACTGCTCCACCTTTTAAAACCCAACACAACTCGGTGTCTTTCACAAAAGACCTCAACAGCTCGAATAACTTATTTCCTATAAGAACATCATCTTATTCCTACGTATTCTGCTCACACTGTCGCATCTTCAGTCGCATTAAGGACTGAACCCCTGTGAGTGTTCAAAGCCAAATGTGGGGCTTCTTCCTCCTCGGCCCGGACGGTCGATCAATGTGAGGAAGGCAGCTCTGCTTTGTACGGACGGCCCAAAAAAAGACGCTCCGCTCAGCTCCAGGAGCCACAGAGAGCCCTGGGATCAATAGCATCAAAGGCCCCGTCTCATAGCACCAAGGCTCAATACACAGCGTGCACGTGTGTGTGTGTGTGTGTGAAGAGTGTGTCCTTGTACGTGCGTCCATACATCATTTACACACCTCTTCATCTCTCTCATTAAACTTCATCTCTGCTTTTAGCAACGAAAGTCAGACAGAAAACACACACACACACACACACACACACACAGAAATCTTTCGGCCTACTGTTAGTCCCCTAATGTCACTTGGCAAGGGCATTTCGAGCCCACCCTCCTCCTTCCCAACCTCGGCTTGCCAGTCCATCCATTTACTAAATGAACGTATTATATCTTACAGACAGCAGAGGAGAGAAAAGCAGAGAAATGTCGATCATATAAAGCCATGAAAGGACTGAAAGGACTGTGCGTCCAGGTCAGCAAACTTTTCCCTGACGGATCACCTGTGGGCGTCTGCTCACATGTTCATTTTCTGACCACCTACATGAAGATAAAAAAAAAAAAAGAAAAAAAAAACGAGCTCCAATTCATTTTGTTTGCGCTTACATAAGACTTCTTAATGGCTTATACAAGCAGTTTGTTTCCCTGAAAGCTGCATTCGTTGTGATTGGACTGAATCTGAGTCAGTTCTATTACGCTGAGAGGCCGCTGTCAGGTACTGAAGTATTAGTTACTGTCTGCACAGTAACCTCTACAGACACACGTCAGTTCAGCCTCACGTGGTCTGGATGCTGCTTGTTTTTCATCAAGAGACAAACGTGATGAAAATTCTTTTCAATTTTAGAAATACTTAAATTTTAAAATATTATCATTCTGAAATAATGAAAATGTAAATGCATGGCACAAGTTGACTGGTAAATCAAAATATATGCATTAAACTTTCATAAATACTGTAACTCTATTTAAACTGTTGATGCATCTCTGCACAGAATCACCCTGGAATTTTTTTCATATATATAATTCTTGAGAAATAAAATGATTTAGTAACATATTATTTTAGGTGACTTATGAATGATATTTTCTTTTTTGTTGTCACATATTCAACTTTACTGGAAAATAATTTTTGTGAATTCGTTCTCTAAATAAATGTGGCCTCATTTCAAATTAAAAAAAAGTCTATAGCAAAAATACTGAAACCTGATTGGCCGACAGCAGCTGATCCTTAAATCTTGAAATTACCGGACGTTTGTTACTTACTTAGTCAATCATGAGCAAATCTGTCTTTGAAAATGATCTAAGATTAAACTTCTGGAGCTAAATCAAATATTAACAATGACCTCATTGAACGTCTCTGATCATATATGCACATGATTAGAAGAGATGTGAATTCCTTTAATGCAGGGGAGCCCGGCCTGGTCGGGGTGAGGGGCGTGTGTGTGTGTGTGTGTGGGGGGGGGTGCAGCGATAAGAATGGGTTTGGGTCGGTGGATTAAAGGGCTGGTGGGGGTTGGAGGACTGTGAACAGCAGCTACTGCAGCGACTCATTGATCTTTTCTTCTTTAAGGCCTTCAGCTTTTTATAAGATGTGGCTGTGATTTATGACCCTCGGGGGTTACAGTGCTCCCATATCATCCCGCTCCTACTGTCTGACAGCTGACCAGCTCTCGCTCTCTAACGTCGCTTCCCGTTTCTCTCTCTCTCTCACACACACACACATTTGGATGAACCCGACACAAAGCAGCCAGAAACTCAGTGGAAAAAACTAATCCATCTTTTCTTGACTTCTTTGAATTAAAAGTCTTCTCTCACGTCTCATTCACCCAGATCGGAGTGACATGAATGGAAAAGACTTTGCATGATACCTGACGTCTGGATCTTTTCCTATAGCTGCAGTTTTTGGGCAAAAACATGACTGAACATGTATCATTTCCTGCTTTGATGAAGAGAAATATTTCTAATTTAAAAGCTGTCTTCTTTCTTTCAGAGCATTAGGTTTCAATCTGAAAAAGGAGTCACATGATTTTCACTCCATCACATTGTAGGCGTCATATATCACACTGTGAACACAATCATTTCAACAATACATCAGCAGTCATAAACCCAAATGTTTTGATGATATGGCTAGCATGAGGTCAAAGGTCATCCGGACTCGTCTGTGCAGTAATGTCGGGTATCATGACAAAAGAAACACTGGATTTGTATAAAAAAGCATGAGAATGGATGTCATGGATTTGATAACATACAATATAAACAATATCAGCATGCATTATCCTGGATCATGAGCAGAATATGAGGGTGTTACATGTTACTTTAAAAACCTATTTAAATGTCAGGCCCTGCAGCAGTCAGACCTCGAAAATGCCCTAAAATTTAGATTTCACTCTGCAGGAATTTGGCCTTAGAGGACACAACATGTACGTGTTGTCACTGCTGAATCAGTCCTGCATTAAAGAAGGTTACAGTAAAAGATTATTAAAACAGGTAGAAGATCAAAATCAAAGTCTCTCTTACCATGAGTCTCAGTTTCTTGGTGAGGGAATACAATGCCTTCAGTTTCAAATAGGGGCTGCAGGAAGGCCACTACAGAGAGAGGAAGCACAGGGGTGGGGAGTGTGTGGCGTAAACTAATCATACAGAGAAACAACCATTGTCATGATCTCTTAGCAGCACTTTGACTTCTATGACTTTAAAACTGCAGCCTGAGCGCAGCTGAAAATTATAAAGACAAAAACATAATCTCATGTTTACTTCTGCATCAAGGGCCAGAATTATAAACAGTTTCTGCATCTTATTATTAGTAAAATTAAAAAAGAAATCATTTAGGCTAATCTCATCTGTGTCACCTGATTAATTCAAGCTGTAAATATCAGTCACATTAGAGATCATCAAGACCAAATTCTTTGAGCATGGAATTGGAACAAAAAAGACATTCTTTTAAAAAACAGAATTGAATTGACTCTCAGTGCAAGATTTTCCACAAAAGACCTGCGACCAAGCTCTGATTCCTCTGTCTTGTTTATCTAAAAGGGGCTGAGGCGAAGTGTGTGAGAGCGACTTGTGCATATTCAACCAAATGTCATGCGGTCATCAGCCCGACGCTGCCGGCTGAGGGAGTGCTGACCTGGCGGCGCGGCGGCCGTCCTCCCTGCCTGAGTAAAAGCCTGGTCGGCCGTGCTCGTCGTCATCATCATCATCATCATCCCAAGCTTTTCATTTGTCTAAATGGACGAGCTGTCTGACTGTTATGCAGGCAGGAGGATGGTCCCCTGAGGGCGAGCTTCGGGCTTTTACGTGCAGCGTGGAGTGGGGCCTTTAGTGTTCCGAGTGCTGCATCGATCTGCAGTTAAACAGCGCTCGCTAACCTGCAGCTCACCCTCCTCAGCCGGACGCTCTCGCTGTAATTATGACTCCTGAGGACGGCTGTCAGGGAGGGAACTGTTAAAACTGACTGTCCTGTTCGTTTCTCATTGTTGGAAAAGGCCCAGCAAATCTACAAAACATGATGAAAACATATTGATCCCCTGGATTTTGGGTCACACCACAGACCAGCTTTTTAAATTGTGCCACCTGTCACTGTGCACTAAAAGGGACATTACACTCAAACAGGCCTGTTAAGATTTAATGTTGTAAACATTACAGTCACCATCTTGGACTAAACTAGTAGATCATAAAGAAATTAGAGGTTTGTGTTGGAAATCTTTCAGTGTGAGATCAGGCCAATAACAATATGGAGCTTCTCTCTGATCAAACCTGGAGTCAGATTTTCTTTGTTTATTTTATTCATAAATTGACCTTTTTTTAAAGCTTTATCTCAGATTATACTTATAATTCAAACATTGGTCATTTGACCTCTATCTATGCTAAAATTAAAAACATTTCATTAATTCATACATAATAATAAATACTCAAATTTAACAGCAATAACAATCTCATTCTAATAATTTCACAAACATCAGTGTAATATTAGCATCAAGGCTTCAGGTCATCTAAAAATGAATTTTTATATTTATAATTTCCCAAATTTGACTTTTAAGGGTTGTCTCTCTAAACATCTCTTTGACATATTTCTCTTTGTCTCATCACATGTTCACAGTGACAGTCAGCTTTAACAGTCTCAACACTAAAAGGCTGGGTCTCCTTAAAACCTACATTATCAAAGCAGAACATGTCTCAGGGAGTCATTCTGAATCTTTAAGTGCATATATTAAAATCTTCATACATTTAAAGTGTAGTGTGTGTCCATGATGGGGTGCATGGCCAGGAGAGGCTGCTGATGGATGATGGGAATGCTTGGCGCATGACAGCATGTAAACAAAAACCAAATATGGTGATTGCCATGGTGACATATCCATATTTCATCCAACCAGAGAATAATGAAGAAACATGATTGGACAATTTAGAGGGAGAGAGAAAAAAAAAGAATCTCTCTCCCTCCTGCAGGTTATTAAAATCAGGACAGCAAAAGCATGATAAAGATAAACAGTAAGACATCCTGAGCTGCTCCTCTCTGGCCTGCTCTCGCTCTCTTGTTTATCCGCTTGTGTAATTGCACACAAAGCGGCGATGCACGGCGGCTGATGTGTGAGATTATCACAAGGTCATCCGTGGCCGGGATGAGAGGCTGCATCCTGCCATCACGCACCAGCCTTCGTCTGCCTCGCTCCCTGCTTGTTTACATCCTGATCTGGGCTCCAGCATGGCCGCTGAGGCTGCGCGTGCACCTCAAGGAAAAAAACAAATTGTGCTGATGTGAGGAGTCGGGATGGATGAGAAGACCCTTCCCTCCAGACCCCCCCTCCCTCTCTCTCTCTCATTGTTCCCATCTGAAGCAGCGGAGGCCCTTGTTATTTTAATGCTGACGGGAAATAAATTTGTATCTAACGAGGCACAAATCTGCAGCCGTGAGAACCTGCTTCCTCTCTGCCTGCCTCCACATCCAACATTCACCCAGACCCGAGCATCATCATCACCATCATCATCCTCATCCTCATCCTCCCCGCCGCCGCTCTTACCTCCCGTGTTTGTGCGCTTGGTGCTGCTGGCCTCGGTCGGGGTCTCCAGGGGTCTCTTGCGCGAGTCCGGGGGGTCGGACTCCATGTGTGGCTGCTGATTGTGATGGTGAGGGTTGGAGAAAATCCCGTTCTGCTGCACTGCTCCGCCGGCCATCATTTTCGAGCTTGCTCTTGGATGCTGCGTTCGCGTTTAAATCCCCCCTTTTCTCTCTCTCACACTCTCTCTCTCTTTCTCTCTCTCTCTCTCTCTCCCGTGTTTGTGCGCAGACGAGTCCTCAGAGGAGGCGACGGACGTTTGAGGAATTGGAAAAAATACGCCTGTTTCTTGCGGACGAGCGAGCGCGTGAGTCCGAGGCGCGCGGTGCGTGAAGAGATGCTGCGCAAAGAAAAGAGATCGAAAAGACCCGAAGCCCTGGTGCGGATGGACCGAAAGGAAAAACGTGCAAACGGAGCGTCAATCTTCCATCAAGCTTCAGGATGTGTGTGTCATTCCGCTGCAGCCGGATAAAAGAGGCTTCTCATGTCAGGCGCTGCAGGATGGTGGCGCTCCTCCGCAACAATAAATAAAAGAAAAAAACCGAAAGAGGCCAAATGAAAGAAAGGAAAAGGAGCAATAATAATAATGATAATAATAGAAAAAAAAATCCGGTGTTCTAATCTTCTTGTCCTGTCTCGGCTCCGGTCATGGAGACACCCAGAGGTGACGGGGTGTTTGAGGAGCTCAGAGAAGGAGACGGTTTTTTTTCCCTGCTCGTTTCTCTCGATGAAGATGCTGCAGTCCTGCGTTCAGAGCATCCTCCTCCTCTGACTGGCTGCAGGAGGAGGCGCAGGGGAGCGGCGGCGTCACAGGGCCCCGCGGTGCCTTCACTGCCATCCTGTAAACTCAACACTCTCACATTTCAATGCAAAGGTGCAACCTGTGTGTGCCTTTTTGTTGGAAATAAAAACCTAAAATGGCCAAAAAAGCAACTTGGGAGAGGGTTTTTATTTGTTTGCAAGATTAAAATGTGCTGTAGTGGAGCAAAATAGGAAAATGTAATTTATTAAATTAGATTAAACTAGATTGCATCACTTCTGTTGTTGGAAATAAAAACCTAAAATGGCCGAAAAAGCAACATGGGAGAGGGTTTTTATTTGTTTGCAAGATTAAAATGTGCTGTAGTGAAGTAATTATAGGAAAATATAATTTATTAAATTAGATTAAACTAGATTGCATCACTTCTGTTGTCTCTATCTATTGGCTCCAACAATAGTGCAACATAATGCACAAAAGTCAGATAAACAGTAAAACAACATGTTGATGAGTCTTCATCAAATAAATATGTCTCTTGAGCTCCATTCAAAGATAAATGCTGTGGTTGCTCCCATGCTAACCAGCTCTGAGCTTGCTGATTTCCGACGCTACATGAACGCCTCATGGGAGAGAAAGCGAGAAAATGACGGAGAGCGCCGCCTCCGACGAGACGCGATTGGCCGAGGCTGCACTTCTCCGGCAAAGCGAACAGGACGCAGATATATTCGCCCGGTGGAGTCACGTGACGCAGAGGAGAGGATGCGGGTTTCACTCCCGCTACAGCCGCGGCAAATGCAATTATGGTTAAACGGGAGAAGGCTGAAGGTCCCGCTGCGGCTGTTTGCAGGTCTGTAAGGAGCGAGCACACCTGGAGTCTGCAGGGAGGAGCCTGACCTCAGCTGTGTGACGTCACTTTAACATCACAAACCAGCAAGTGAATCAAACTGGTGAGAGTTTGAAGACAGTGTTTTTATTCAAGTGGGAAAAGCACAAATTAGCAAAATCTAAGACATTTTTGTTTGTGTTGGTTGTTTTGCCTCATTTTCATCTTCGCAATCTCAGATTTTTTTTTTTTCTCAAAGCACCTGAGCCACCCTCCTGACCTCAGGCCTGATCTGCCTCCACCTGCACCAACAAAACCCCATTTGACAGCTTTGGTCGCTCTGCATGATCATAATCCAGTCCTGACCCTGAACACATCACCGTAACACAGGAAGCATGACACCTGGGCGTGCGGCCTGCCTCACCTGTCCCCTCCGCTGCCGTGTGACCCACCTGTGTGTGCTGCGCCTGACATCTCTGCGTCGCTCCGCCTGGGTCTGAAGAGGGATCCTCCAGCACTGTGAGCTGTCTGAGAGAGAGCTATACCCGCCTCAGTCTTCCTCTCTCTCTCTCACACACACACACACTCACACATTTGGCATATTCTCACACACACTCGCAGAGACACACAGATACCTTCTACTCCCTCTCTCCTCCTCTGTCCAGCGCCGTACAGATGCGGTGAGCCCTCAGTGCCTCCTGTAGATTGTAGTCAAGGTGACATTGTGCTGCCTGTGCACACACACACACACACACACACACACACACACACACACACACTGAGCAGCTCTCTCACACTATTTCACATCGCCATGAGAAACGCACCGGTGAGCCAGTCTCCTGCTCTGGAAATACGTGGCAAATCCGAGGCAGATGGATCCCAAGCTGCAGTGTGAAACAGATTCTGCACCACGAATAGCAGGCGGCGCTCAGAGGGACAAAAGGCCTGGACGCCGGCGCCTAATTGTGCGAGCTGCTGTGCACGCTCTGTGGAGTGTAGCACACGTTGAGCTGGACACATGCATTTATACATTTGGAGCAGGGACAGAATGTGTTGGAAGCCGAGTGGTGAGGGTCCCACGCTGCCAGAGCGTCCACGCCGCCGCCGCCGCCGCTGCAGCATATGGAAAAAGTGAAGTAGCCCCATAAGCAGTAAAGCTCACAGACGAGCAGCATTCTTGAGTTTTTATTAGGCTGGAGCCGTGAGCAGATGTTAGCGAGATGGTTCCCTCTCACTCCTGCTCAGCCGTGGACGATGACCCCACTCGCACCAGGCGGCTTCCAGAGCTGCCCCCCCCCCCAAACACCACATGCTGTTTGGAAGAAGCAGGGTCTCAGTAATAACTCACTTTTTCCCACTATGTCATAATGTGAAGGCAGAAGCTTGGGCTTGGCCAACAGCGAGCGTTGTTTAGAGTTCCACGAGCTTCACTCTCATGGAATCAGTTAGGAAGAGGAGATTTTCCAGTGATGCGTTTTTCAGTTTGGAACCAAAGTCTGGAATTCCCAGTTACGTGAATAAAAATCTTTGGATGTGACTCAAAAGCGAAAAGGGAAGCAGAGCCGAGAGCCGAGCCAGATGAGGCGTCATATCTCAGACCTGTGAGGTTCGTTTGAGCTGGTGCACAAAAACATTTCATCCCAACAGGTTTGTTGTGATTAATGTCTCCTCCAGTAATCCAAATAATTACTGGAGGAATGAGTTTCCTCTCAGGACCAGGTCGACCTGAGCAGGTGTGACCCGCCCACACCTGTGCTCCCTGCAGAGCTGGGTACTGTACGTACAGTGTTCTCAGACACTGGGTCAAGGCTGACTGCAGCTAAATGGATATTCAGGGTGTAAAATTAGATGTGTGTTTCACAGATGTTGGGCCTCTGCTGCCCCCTGCTGGCAGCCTGGTAGAAGAGCAGCACATAGTCTGTAATCATTTACTGCTGTCCACTTATGATCCTCTTCTGGATTCCACTGCTGCAACAGACATTTTCCTCATTTTTGTATTTGTCGTTGTTGGTCCTTATCATTCATGCATGAGCAAATAAAACATTTCTAACAGCTGATATTAGCTCATCACAGAGGTTTTGGCATGTACTATGTTTGCAAATATTCATGAAGAATTACAGTATAATAATATTTTTGTAGGCTGCATTTTTAATTATTTTAGAATCCAAGCATTAAGTTTGATCATTTTTAAAGGATCTCTTTCATTGGAATCATTAAAATTGGAGAGGAGGAACAATTATAGCAAAAACCTAAGTAATGTAATTGTGGGCATGTGACTGTTGATTTAAGACAAAAACATAACCTTTAATTCACTGTAATTTTCAGACACACTGATTAATCTTGTATTTACTATTATTATCTTACCAACAATAAATTTAAGGGACCTTTTCAAAAATAAACTTGCTACATGATAATAATGAATATTAGCCACTGTATGTCAGATTTTTTTTTACTCTAAATCTCTTTTCACTATCAGCCGTGGTCAGTTGAGATTATAACCAGTTCACTGAAGCATTAATTTCTCTGTCCGTCATCTCTGTGTAAGAAAAGTCATAACTTGAATCTCATCGTTCAGATCTCGGTTACGTCCAGTGTTTTACCACCACGGTGTCCACAGCCCCGTCCGTCCCCTCCCACTCCCACTTTTACATAATTGTCCTGCCACCTGGCACTCATTCAGCTTTACCCCGGGAATCAATAGGAAAGTCGATTGAGACGAGGAGGCTCGACCACTTTGTGAGATTGGAAGGACACAGACGTGATGTGTTCCTCTTTGTTTTTGTTGTCCCTGACCTCACTGATGCCAACGCACGAAGATTTATGACTGAGTCCAACCTGACCTGACTGCAACAGGATTACAACTGCACCTTATTTAAAAAGACCTCATTACTATTACAATCTGTATATATTTTTAGAAAGTGTTGTATTCAGGATTTGAAAAGTGCAAATGATTCAGTGCTATAATCATAAAGGACCAGTTCACCCAAATTCCACAAATGTACTTAATGAATTAACTGATCAAGCTTTAACACCACACCTTGTTGTATCTAACCAAACAAATAATGTTGGGTTTATGTGCCCAGTGTTCTTTGGTCTCCATCTCTGTGGTGCTTATGTTTGAAAAATCAAACATTTCTTATCACAAAAGAAACTCACAAGACACTGCAAAGACAAACTGCTGCTGAAATGTGCATGTAAGGGTGTGTGTAATGGTAATTGTGGACAGATGGTGGGGGGTGGTCTGCGTGAAAAAACCCATCATTACACCACCTCTGGGAGAAGTTTATGAGCTTTTGCATAAATCCACACACAGTTCTCCGCTCGCTGTCTTTAAAATGCTGCCGTTTGTGTCTCTCTCTTCTGCACTTTGAGCTGTGTGTTAATGATCTGGAAGCTGTTTCACTCATTTTTAGGAGTTATCTAGAACATAACCGTGGTGTAAGTGTGACAGAGAGAGAGATAATTGTGTCGCAGAAAGACGGACAAATCATGTTTTAATCTCCAAATATGAATTTCTTTGTCCTTGTGGCGCAGGACAGTGAACTGTGACAACCAAGAGTTTGGGCTGTTTCACTTGATTAATTATAGTAGGAAGCCGAGAGGCAGGTAACGCAGCCAGTATTTCACAATGAGCCTGGAAAGAATAGAACATATTTCCATATAAAAAATGACTTTTCCATCTCCCCTCCTGAGCAGCTGATGAAGGGGGGGGGGGGGGGCTCATGTGTTGGCCAGCTGCCGTCGCAGTCATTGTTCTGCCGCAGCAGACTGACACACATCTGGTCAAGAGAGCTCCTCTGCCTTTTTGATATCGTCCCCTTTGTTGAGTGGTGGTGACATTAGAGCCGCTTTCAGGATCTAATTTCGATAGAAGCTTTACAGTGACATCACAAATCTCTCAGCCGTCTTGGAAATCCATTAGGGAATTGGCTGTGGATGGAAACATAAATGTCTCAATACAGCCATGAGATTTGAAAAGAAGGTATCTGAAAAGAGGCGGAGAGAGAACATCTGGATAAACTGCATAATAAAGTGTCCAGGACGGTGATGCTGGAGAACTTTATGGACAATAACATCATAATAAATACTGAAATCTCACGGTGAGCTTATAACTATTGGATTACACTGACTGAACATAAACTGAGGTGGTGAGTTCAGGTGATGTGGTTGTTGTGCTCTGCTTACACTGGATGGTGCTCTTGTCCAAGTTTCAGTGCATCAAACTGCACAACTGAGCCAAAATGCTGCAGTGCTCCAAAAGAGTTCTCAACAAATACAGATCTCTGTGGTTTATTCCTTTAGTATGTCCATAAGTGCAAACTGAACTTTTCTTGTGCTCATACAGTAGTTTATAAATTGTTTTTATTAAATTATGTGAGAGTTAAAGAGCTACAGATCAAACAGGATCCGAGAGGAAGCAAAAATCTGGGATGAAAATCTCTTATAATATTTAATAAGAAAACATGTTTAACTTGTGTGTCTGTTTTAATAATACAGAATGTATCTCCTTTAGCTCTTTGTGTTTAAGAATGTGAAATGTGCTAACACTATTTTGGGAATGTAATATTTTGTAATTAAGGGTTCGTTTTTCAACAGCTTCATTTTAAATAATGATTTGATGGATCAGTATCTTCCAACTCTAATTTGAGTTACTATCAGTATCTTTGTAACTTATCTGCAATCTGACAGAGTAATCAGATTACAATCATGGGTCTGCTGTAATCTGACTCCCTTCCATAAAGGCTGTTCATGCATTGCAGTAATGAAGCCCGGCGGCCATCTTGTGGAGGGAGGGTAAACACGACGGTCACGTAGATGATATTCTTTTACCACACCAGTTTGTTTGTTCAGCATCGGTCCAGTCTGGGTACCGTGAGAAACTCCTGTCTCATTGGTTCTTCACAAACAAATTACGAAGACACACATTTGTCCTATATGGAGTCTCCTGCCTCCGCTCACAGGCAACATGAACATGGAGACTATGAGTGCATATATTTAATCTGTATTCATTTTACTTCTGAGATCAATGGTTCCAGATGTGAGTGAGAAATTGCAAAATAAAAAACGCAGAATAGCGACAGGAAGTGCAGGCTGAACTCTTCAGAATAAGAACTTGAATGGAAGAAATGGACGAGCAGAATATTCCTGTATCTGAAATCTTGACATCCAGAAATATGAGACTGTAAAGCATCGTGTGCCAACCAATATAATTATATCACTTGCTGGAAATAAGCCTGGTTATTGGTTTTAGTGATTAGATCGTTCTGAATAGAAAATAAACCCAAGCAGAATCACCGATCAGCAAATATCTGGAAACAGGAGGAGAAAAGGGAAATTGTGTTTGTAAACAGTGGATGGAATGAGATTTCTGCCCGTCTCACTCGCAGATGATGGAGGCTGTTTGTTTTCTCGAGCCGATGCTGTTTGCTTTGGACGTTCTGCTCCGTGCCTACCGGTTTCCTCTGCTCCAGTCTGAGCGGCTCGCAGCTCTGCAGAGGTGAAACATCCCAGAGGTTCCCTCCATTATGGACTCAGATCTCTGCAGCAGAACGGGCATGAGTGAGACCTGCGTCACATCTGATTGTCTTCGAGTTTGTTCAGACCAGATTGGACCAAAATTAAGACCCTGAAAACTGTCAGTGTTTTTATATTTAGGGCCCGAGCACACTGAAGTGCGAAGGCCCTATTGTAACCTTAAGGATTTTTTTTTTTTTTCTCGCCCGACTTTAAACCCAAATTGCGCCCCCTCAGCTTGAGATAAACGCGATCGCGCCTAGCCAAAAAGTTCAGTCCCGGCGAAAAATTTATGAATCCAGGGTATGCGCAAAAATATGTGCGCCTTAGCGGCCCCTAGGGGCCAAAAACTGCAACATCCGCCGCTAGTTTGAGCTACGGGCCCGAAAATTGGCATGCAGAACAAGCATTGCAAGGCCTATGAAGAAGTCCGGGGGACCAGCGTCAATTCCGAACAGGAAGTTCGCAAATTAACGTTAAACGTCGCGTTTTAGCGATTAGCACGCTACGTATTTGAACGAACTCGTCCTAGGGATTTAATCGGATCGGCTCCAAACTTAAAGGGTATGTACGAGACACATTGACGATTAAAAGTTATTAAAAGAATTTGCGTAGGTAAATGGGCGTGGCCATAAACCACGCCCAAAAAACGTTAAATTTTCACAACCTCCGAATTGCACAAAATTTTATGGGCATAAGCCCCGGGCCGAGACCGTCCCCGATATGTAAATTGTAATCCCGAATTCCGGACAGGAAGTTCGCAAATTAGCGTTGAAATTCCGAATTTAGCGATTTCGCGCTACGCATTTGAACGAACTCATCCTAGGGTTTTAATCGGATCGGCTCCAGAGTCGGAGGGTGTGTAGGAGACGAGTTGAGGAATAAAAGTTATTGAAAGAATTAGCGTAGCACAAAGGGGGGCGTGGCGGTGAGGGCCCGAACATCGCCGCTTGCGGCTTTAATTTAATATTAATCTTTGTTTTTCATCTTGAAAAAAATGGCCACAAAAACCTGATCTGAAACAGAGCCACATAAAGCATATCTGAGGATCATGTTCATAAACTAATCTTTTTTTTAAACCCAAAAACAAATGAGATCTGAATGGACTCTTAACAGGACACTTAGACTCTATCATGAATCCAGAGACATGAGCTGTATACAGAGTTACTCAAGTGCGAGTATTTCCCGAAACGTTGCACTGTTGACTGTTGAGTTTGCACCAGGACGAACCGGAGCAGCTGATGATAGAATCCATGAGTTACTGTAATCAGACAGGATTGTTGGGAAGTGACCAGACCTGACACCAGGATTTATATTTGGTCAAAGCACTGAGCAACACTCAGTTTAAACATACACTACTTAATATTTCCTGGGTCGTTTCCTGCCTTGGGAAAATGACTAAAGAGCTCAGGCAAGTTCAGGGGAATCCCATCATCAGTGCCCGTCTGACATGACGGAGCCGTGCTGTCTCAGCCGTCATGAAGGGAAAGTTCATGACATTTTTAAAGAGGAAAACTGAGCCGCCAGGTTTCGAGAACTGTGTTAACCATCGATCACCTCAGATAAACTTGGAACATCACTGCTTCAGTGTGCTTTCAGGTCTTTGTCTGTTTAGAGTTGGCTTGAAAGTTTATTGCGTAACGAGCTGTTCCGTCTCTCTAAAGGCTCCGACCCTGTTCCACTGTCCTTTAACAAGATTCTGCAGGTTGATGAGCTGATGAGGGTCAGGTGTGCAGACTGGGCAGAGCGATGAGCTGATGGTCCACAGGTGTGCAGGTAGAGCCGAGCCAGGAGCCAGGAGGAACCTCACCCACACCAGATGACAGACAGACACAGACAGACAGACAGACAGACAGACACAGACAGACAGACACAGACACAGACAGACACAGACAGACAGACAGACAGACACAGACAGACAGACAGACACAGGCAGACAGACAGACAGACAGACAGACAGACAGACACAGGCAGACAGATACAGACAGACAGACAGACACAGACAGACACAGACAGACACAGACAGACAGACAGACAGACAGACAGACACAGACAGACAGACAGACACAGACAGACAGATACAGACAGACAGACAGACACAGACAGACAGACAGACAGACAGACACAGGCAGACAGACAGACACAGACAGACAGACACAGACAGACAGATACAGACAGACAGACACAGACAGACAGACAGACAGACAGACAGACACAGGCAGACAGACAGGGGAGAACAGGAAGCAAGAGGGAGCGGAAAAACACAAGGAAACACTGTGGCTCTTCAGTGGAGCCCATTAGGGTCATAATGAATGTCTTTATAGATTTTTCAGAAATTAGAAATATTATATAAAACACAATAGAGCTTTTAAAGTTTGTGACAAAAACTCCCTTTTTTCAGATTTGCACAAAATATTTGTTTTCACTTCTGTAGTAAATGGAGTAACATACAGAGCTACTGGTAACACTATGTGAACAGCAGCATATGACATAAGTTCATACTATGAAAAAGCTCGTATCTACAGAACCACGATAAAAGAAAAAGTGCTATTTTTATTGCATTTTTTACTCTATTGCCAACATTTAAAACATTTAGCTTTTGCATCATTTCCATGAACCCAAACATTGTGGATTCTTCTCATCTCACAGTACGTGACCCTTCAAATGAGTTATGATGTTTTTATCCAAGAAAATATGTAATAAAACTGTCTTTAAAAAAATCCCTCAATCATTTTCTATATTTAGCAGAGCTGTGACTCAGCAATGTTCCCCAACAATAATATTATGGGTGTTTCCGTTGACAAAGTGTTGCTTGACAAGGTACCTTTGAAAAGCGACACACCCAGGCTCTCCCTTGGCGTGTGTGTGTGTGTGTGTATGTGTGTGTGTGTGTGTGTGTGTGTGTGTGTGTGTGTATGTGTGTGTGTGTGTGTGTGTGTTAGAGGAATGGAAACACACTGAAAGCAATACTCACATTGTATGTCCTTATATACATTGAGAGCTTTGCTGCTCACTTTACATGTTTATCTTCAAAAGGTCATTTCAGTGTTTAAGTTAAGTGGAAAAATCCACAGTCATATTTCTGAGCTTTAGTTCCAAAGTCCAGCCAAGTCAAATGTCAGGCTTCATCAGTCTGAGTTTCAGTAAAGTCTTTGAGTCACAATCCCTTTGCCACAGATTAGTAAGGAAACACTGGGAAAACACAAATGGGAAATTTGGTATTAAAAAGACTAACGTTGGAGAATATCCATTTAAAATGTGTTGTATTAGTACACAGACTCAAAACTGTGGACTTTGTCCCTCTTACAATGAAATCACTTGGGGAACAGATCTTTTGTTGGTAACAGCAGCAACAACTACAGTCAACACTTTCAAATGACATATTGACACATGAGTGTGAGTGTTTGAAGACAGACTTGAACCTGTTGGTTAAAACCCAGAACATGCTGACATGACATGAAGATGTATACCCTGCTGTAAAAGGACGACAGAAACAGATTGTATTCATAGCATCAGTGTGTGTTTGTTGAATATAGATTCCTCAAGTATCTGTTTTGACTTTAATAAAAAAGCAGGGATGTGTTATTTCCTATATCAATTAATTTTATTTTCCCTCATTTCAGAGTCTGAGCCTGGGGGCCGCCCCCTCAGCCCCTTTAGTTTACTTGTTTGTTTGCTCAATTCCTGAAAGCCTATGGGATCATGATTATGTTATTCGATCCCACAGACACTCAACAGTTGAGCCGAGCTCGTCTGATATTGCTTTGAGACTTAACTTCATCTGCAGCAAATACATTAAAAGGTCTGTCCTGAGGCTGTAACACAAACACCATCATTTCCCTCCCTGACATGTTCTGTCTTTGTTTCCCACCCACAGGCCTCCACCCCAGTACCCAGCCCCAATCCCATCAATCCCTGTCCCAGTCCCAACCAAGCAACAACCTCCAGCGCTGAAAAATGAAGCCAATGCGGAAGTGCAAAAAAGCTGCAGTTCCTCCAATAACCGCTAGAGCAGGCTGCAGAAGGGAGTCAATTACATTTGAGCCCCATGTTAAAATGTCCGATTTTACGACAGAAAAAAACATATTTACAGCCTGGTTCAAAACATGGCTCTAGTCTCATAAGCTGTTTTTCTACTCCATGACAACTCTGGGGGGGGGGCGAATTTTTTTATAAGGCGTTCGTTTGAAATATACAGCATACATCATTATGCACAATTCATAGCTGTCAATCTAAGTGGCGCCACTTTGATAGACAACTAGCCACTGACGGTCTAAAGGGCGTCACCCCGGCTAATTCTAGTCACTGAGTTTGGGAAAGAGATCGTCGTGGGGTTAGCCGGCTAGCAACGATATTTAGCATTTAACCTAGCTGGTTAGCCGTAGCTAGTTTGATTATTTCGAATAAAGCGGCTTTTTTCAGCCAATAGCGTTCATTCGACCCGCCTCAGCTCCGCCCTCGCTCCACCTCTTTGTCCATATTTGGAGTAACCGGAGGTAGGCTACCAAGATGGCTACGCACTACGATTTGCTTCATTTTTGCTCTTCAAAAACCTATGGGTGACGTCACGGACACTACGTCCATATTTTATATAGTCTATGGTCCCAACTCAGAGAGTTTAAACTCGAGGTCTGATTTCTATCCCATTCTGCACATGGAGCAATCATCAGTCGTCAGCTCTCTGTCCATCATCAGTCTCACTCACAGTCTCCCCAGTATCTACCCCAGTCCAGCTCTCTCCTGCCCCCCTGTTACACACAGTCTTCAGTCCTCAGTCCCGGCTCCATCACCGGTCTCTCCACCACAGACCGGGTCTCAGTGCTCCTTCCTGTCCCTGCCTCTAATCTCAGCTCCACTCTCCCAGAATTCACAGAGGCCGGACTGACACAGCTGGACTCTCACTCTGTCACCACCACAGGGACTATCTGTTAACAGGAAGTGGGCTCACTTTGAGCTCCAGGCCTCATTTTATGATTTCCTCTTCAGACCAGCCAATCAGCGGCCGGGAACAGACCACCAGCTCAGCGGACTGTCGGGAAACATCTGCAGGGGTTAGAGAGGGTGTCGGACACATTTGGAATAAACCAAGAGAAGTGAAGCTGCTAATGGTCTGACCCGACGACAGAAGAGCCTTTATAAAAAATGCACTGTATAAATTCTTCAGCCGTCACTAAATTCTATTGGTTTACATTATTTATCAACAAAACCAAATGTGTTGTTGATGTTATTGACATTTGGCCTCGTTGTTTACATGGTGTCACTGTGACAGATCACAGCACAGCGGCAAAAAATAGTTGAGGGTTTTGGTCAATCTAGGACATAAACACAGTTTAATATGAAAATAAGTCAGGTCAAGCTGCCACAAATGATTCTATTTCAATTAAATATAATATATATTAGGGTTTTTTTCGGCTAAATAAGACTAGTTGGTGGTTGATTTACTTTTTATAATCCTCAGTGGCAGAGAACTGGAAACGGCTCCAAAACAAAAAAGAAAATATAAGTAAACTTTGACGACACTAACAAGACCAGTTTCATGACCTGCATCCTCCTTCATAGGTCGATTATTCTCATTCTCACATTCAATCCAGAGACAGTGGTTTTATACTGCACCTCATGTGATGTTCAATATGTTTTCCAGGTCATACGGTCTCGAGATAACGACATAACTCTGTCACGAGGAACCAAATCAACAATGAATTCATTCTTACCCACAGAAGGATGAGTCTGTTTTTTCTCTTCACCGGAGAAGGAGCCGAGAGAAACCCTCCGACACAAAGTTCTCCGAGACAAAACCTTCGTGCTGCTCAACATGTTTGGTCTTTACAAATTCAAAATAAAATGGTTTTAATTTGTCTCCTGATGTTTGTTGATTTATAAATTAATCAATTAATCTAGAATAGAAACTCTTCAAGGGAATTTTACAAGGATTTATAGATATATATTTTAATATATAACTTGGTGAGATATACCACATCTATAGAAACATAATCATTGCTAATCGAGTGACAGGTGTCTATTAAAAATTATCAGGTCACTTCAAACATTGTTAACAGTTACAACTGTAGGTTCAACACAGTCTGAAACAAATGAAGAAAGGAAGATGGACGGTCGATGCAAGAATGAGAAAACAGACTACAAACAATATTCAAAAATAGATCATGGTTTTGGTGCCACTACTTCATTGTATCAGCAAATTAATTAGAAGATGTATCAGCTTCACTTTGTGTCGCTCTTCCTCTTCAATAGAGTCCAAACACTTGTCGTCTTCCATGATCACTTTCTCTCTTTCTCACCTCTCTCACTGCAGCTTTATTTAAAGTGACTTTTTGGATTAAAGGTAAAATATTACTTTCAGTGGACCATGTTTGAATGTTGTTTCAATTCCTGCTTTATAACTTTACAGTGAGCAGAAACGCTTCCTTCATTCATCATCAAAAGTTTTGTGTAATCGTTTTTGCTTTCTGTTCCTGGGCCGGATTGATTTTTCTCTCTCAGGTTCATTGTTAAAGAGGCAACGAGGCGACGGAGGAGGCGATGACTGATGTTCGCCGCTAGACGTGAGTCAGACTTCAGAACATTCTGACTTCATGATGCCGAAGCAGAAACAGCCATTGTTTCATTTCCCTTCACCTCTTATCAAACAGCAACATGTGACACACGACAACCTGCACGGACACATACTGTAAGTCTGAAAATGTTACACCTTAGGATAAATGCATTCCATACACACACTCACATTCTAACACACACTGAGTAATGAGCCATATTTAAAACAGATGTTCGTCCATGGACTCAACGCGTCATCAGTTTTGTCTTGAAGGCACCTTTTTTTTGGATGTGTGCAAATTCTTTTTGTAATAATTAGTAATATAATGCATCACTTAACCCCTAACTCCAACCTCCTCTATTGCAATTATGTGCTTAACTACAAACACCTTAATCTAAACCTAAACCTAAGTCTAAATTAGACTTGAACCAATTCTTCATCTTCAAAAAGGCTGTTGAAAAAGTGACAACAAAACCAAATGGTCCTCACAAAGAAATTCAAAGTATTGGTCCTCACAAAGATGGAACACACACACACACACACACACACACACACACACACACACACACATGCACACACACACACACATGCACACACACACGAACACACACACACACACACACACATGCACACACACACAGGCACACACACACACACACACACACACACACACACACGCACACACACACACACACACACATGCACACACACACACACACACACACACACACACACACACACACAGGACCTCTGAATCCCTGAGACTGCAGCTGCTCGGTGACTCACGGCTCGATGCTGTGAGAGAAAACTGTATTTCACTGAAGCAATTTCACCTTGACATGGACACGGGTGTGTTTATAGCTGCAATCAGCAAGAATATATATCGAGACTGTTCTGTTGAAGCACCCACTCTTTAAAAATACCTCCGCCTTTTTCTGCAGAGGCAGGACTGATTCTTGTTCCTATTGTCTCGGTGCTGCTGAGATTCTTTCTGGAGTCACTGCTGCTTGTGATGATGTAAATAAATCAAATATAAAACTAATCCAATATCCTTTCAGATTTAAAATGTCGACTGTCTGTAATATGTGTTGTACAGCAAACATAGCATTAACAGCATTTCTTTTACCAACACAAGAAAATAATGTGTTTAATGGCAACAAATAATTCAGATCTTATTCCTTTGACTGTCTTTAATCGGGGCCACATCGAGGAGCTTTGTCAGTCAGATGAAGGATTCAGGGTCCTGCTCTTGTTGGTTGTTTCCTGCTCTGTGTTTTGGTTCCTTTGTGAACTCTGCCCTCTCCTCCACGACCACATTAACAGTGTTCGACAGCTGAGACATGTTCAGAGTCAATCCGGGAAACATTTCAGCAGGAGAACAAATGAATACGTTAAGTATCTACTTTAAACTGAATGTTAGATAAACTAGTTAATAAACAAACTAGCTAAATTAAGACGCAGATGTTAATGCATTTACTCGTCTGTGGATTCCCACAATCATGCAAATGTCTCAGCCTCACAAGTGGAGGAGCACAGTCAGGTCTCATGAATTATACATGGTCACTTGTGACTCTCTGTCTCTGATTCGACTCACTGTGTGATTCAGCTGCCGTGGATTTGTTTTTTAAATGAGCGGTTTCTCCTGATATGAATAATGAGGTTGTGGATTATTGGGTCATTCCAGAATTGGAGGACATTTTGGCTTCCAAATTCTTGAAAAATAAACCTTCACTTCTGCTACATATTCATCAATAATAGGTAATAAACTATCAAAAGCTTGATTAGCTCAGCTTACAGATAAATGGTACAATTTTTCTCTCATGATTTATTTGGTGTTTACAATACTTGGTGCAACGTTACTCATATCACAGTAACAGGGTTGCAAATCCATCCTAATGTTAGCTTTCTCTCAGGAGTAGAAGCTAGCTGCTTAGCTAGCTGTTACTGCTGAGGAAGAGGACTAACTTACCTATGAAAATAAGTAAAGAATTTTTTTTTTTTTTAAATTGTCTTATTCTGATTTCAGGCATAACAGGGTTGCATGAGGTAGAGTGAGACTTTCAATCAAGGCTAACTATGTTATAAAAATATGAAAAATAGAAGAGAGGACATAACTTTGCTCTACTCATTCTTTTGGAAAACTGTTTGATGATGTCAAGTCCAGCATATCATGTGATTCGCTGCTTTCTTCTTCTTCTACCATGCTAAAAAGGTTATGGTAACAGGGTTGCGTCCATGTTGGGGGACACATGTTCCATGAATAATAATTATTATTTGAAATATTATTTTTATTAAAACAAATGTTCCCACAGCTGCAAGAGACAGCAATGAAACAAATAATACCAAAAAAATGAAATTTCATTTTAACTGTTTTATTTGAAATTCAATTTGGTCATTAGGGGGAAGGGACAAGAGAAAAATGGCATTTTAGGGGGTACTCC
>JBBMOC010000640.1:0-10000 GCA_037975185.1 Centropyge bicolor
CATGAACTGCAGAGAGAAAGTGTCAGATACTGCATGCAGCCACATACAATAAAAATATTAATATAGGCTACTTTGTGTGTTCAGCTATATGTGTGTATGTGTGTAAGTGGTCTGTAAGACTGTTTATTTTTTAATGATCTGTGTGAACTTCATGATTCATGCAAACATCCAGTGATGCAAACAGGGAAATAATATGTCAGCCTTGTTCACTTCTTCTCAAAAGCACCGCGTTCAGTACGAGCAAAGTTTTCCTACTGCTTCATATCACCAGCCAAACTAAGAGCAAGCAGATGGTTAAAAAAATAAAAAATAAAAAATCGGACCGGAGCGGAGGCATTTACCGACGCGACGCGAGCCGTTTTCAGCTCTGTATTGTCAAATGCACCGCGCGTATGTTGGCAGAGACGTCTCTGTGTAGGGAGGGGCGGGCGCTGTGTGTGACTGGCCAATCACAGAGCGCGAAGACAGTCAGTTCCACAATCAGGATTTTCCTTCAGCACGAGCACGGATATTGACGGATTTTACTCGTATCATAATCGTATTCATCAAACATGCTTTATCCGTAACGGATACTCGTCTGAAACGAGCTCATCCCCAGTTCTCCTCCATCTTCAGACCATCTCTCCATTTCTACACATCCAACTCCATCCTTTCTCTTCCTGCTTTTATCGACCGCCTCCTCTTTAAGTTTCTGTATCAGTGTTAATACCTTGTTTTCATCACTGCGAGTGTGAGACACCGATCAGAAAACCCTCACACGTCCTGCTCGTGAGTGAGTGAGCAGCTCCTCTCCGCTCTGCCGGGCTCGCACGACCATCTGCACGCTGTGACCTCTTCATCTTCCACCAGAGGACGGAACAGGAAGTGGCACACACACTCAACAAGCTGCATGAGGACGAGAAACTTCGACGCACATGCAGCCAGTTATAGCACAGACAGGAAGCTATTTCTGACCAAACATATGGCAGCAATGAACAGAGTCCACCTGCAAACACATCCACACCACACACCATGACTTCAGTGTCACACTCACACAGATGGAGGAGAAGGAAACTTCTACAGTCTGTATCTGTATGTTTGTGTGTAGAAACCAGGACAGTAAAATCTAAATCTATGATCCATCAATATTGACTCCATTCATTCTTTAACCTCAGACCTAGGCCCCTCCATCCTTCGTTTCCTCCATCCTTCGTTTCCTCTATCTTTCGTTTCCTCTATCCTTCGTTTCCTCCATCCTTCGTTTCCTTCATCCTGTTTCCTCCATCCTTCGTTTCCTCCGTCCTTCGTTTCCTCCATCCTTCGTTTCCTCCATCCTTCGTTTCCTCCATCCTTTGTTTCCTCCATCCTTTGTTTCCTCCATCCCTTGTTTCCTCCATCCTTCGTTTCCTCCATCCTTTGTTTCCTCCATCCTTCGTTTCCTCCATCCCTTGTTTCCTCCATCCCTTGTTTCCTTCATCCTTCGTTTCTTCCATCCTTCGTTTCCTCCATCCTTTGTTTCCTCCATCCTTCGTTTCCTCCATCCTATGTTTCCTCCATCCTTCGTTTCCTCCATCCTTCGTTTCCTCCATCCTTCGTTTCCTTCATCCTTCGTTTCCTCCATCCTTCGTTTCCTCCCCCCTAACCCTCCACCTTCTTCAGCAAACACATCCAACTCCATCTCTCTTCTTCCCTCCCTCTCTCTGTGTTAACATGCACAGTGTTAACGTCCCGCCCCCGACCGCACGGCGCCCGCCTTCCTCCCGGCTCTGTCAGCTCGGCGGGCCACGGCGCTGGCGACACGCACGCCACACAGAAAGGTCAGGCTGGATTAGGCGCCTGTGGACGCACGCTGGGAGCCCCCGCCGGCCTGCCAGGCTCCTCCGTGACAGCAGGTGGCTTCAGGACCCGCGGGGGGTTCCTCCCTGACTCCAACACAGACCCCCCCCCCCCCACACACACACACACACACTGTGGCTCTTCACAACACCTCGGCTGCAGCCTGAGGGAACATCAGCTCAGCTCCTCATGAGAATGTTACCTCGGTTTTTTGTGCTGCTGCAGTCGTTTTGTTCATGTTACTGTTGACCTGTGTGTGTGTGTGTGTGTGTGTGTGTGTGTGTGTGTGTGTGTGTGCTCTGAAAAACCCTTGTATCTCTAAAATGTCAGCAGGAACAAACAGCAGGAAACGGAGAGAAATGTTCTCACTCCTTAAAGGAAAATTCTGCTTTTGTGTCTTTTAACATTTTACTATCAATAAACCACAGGACCAAACATTGAGGCCCCAGAGAGCTGGAATCTACCTTGTTATTTTCACTGAGAGAGTTTTGGACCATCTGAAAACGAAGCCATTGAATTGATGACTAACCTGTTATAGATGCTCAGGCTCTGCCTCCAGTTTGTTAACGAGATAAAGGCAGTGAATAAAAAGTTGCTCTTGCTTATTAATTCTTGTGTTGTGATGCACATTTTATAGAGTGAAAGAGACCATGTTATAAAAAATGAAAACGCTCCAGAAGATGCCGGGACATGGCTTTGACTTGAGTGTTCTTCAATGAGCAGTCCGAGGTTCCCTGCAGACGCCTGAGGATGATGGTTCGATCAGTGCAGAAGAAGAAGACCTTTGTGCTTTAATGAGGCCTTGTTTGCTGCAAACTGTCAGAGCAGGAGATCAAACAGTAAAGTGGGAGTTCACCACTCTGTTGCTGAGTGTTTTCTTTCTGCTTTTTCTGCCACATTATTCAAGTGTAGCAGGAAAAACCTACTTCATGTTGTTCATGTTGTTTTATTCTAGCATCACTTTGTTCTTTTAACAACTCATAAAAAATGAGCTTTCCAGGCAAACACCTGGATTAATGCTCACTGGCCCTGACAGATAAACACAGAATGAAAACTAATTTGTTGACAAAACACCAACTGTTGCGATTAATTTGAACCATTAATATGATTAATGAAATGATTCATTGGTGAAACATTTGCTTTTCCCAACTTTTTAACACGAGAATTTGCATTTTTGTCTCAGTTTCAAAGCATTGCAAAATAAATGAATCAAAAAGTTTTTGCAAATTGGAAGATTTTTCATCGACTGAACGATGACTCAGTTAATCAACAAAATAATCAACAGATTCAATGATAAATAAGACTCTGAGCAATGAATGAAACAAAGACAAGTTTTTTTCCTTTTTACATTTAACTGAGGATGAAAATATGCATGAAGAGGTTTTCACCTCTGCAGATTCTCTCCACAGAGAAAGAAGAGTGAAGTTCTCCACTGGACAGAGGTCAGAGGTCAGACTTGTTAGTTAGAATGTGAGTGTGTGTGTGTGTGTGTGTGTGTGTGTGTGTGTGTGTGTGTGTGTTTGTGTGTGTGTGTGTGTGTGTGTGTGTGTGTGTGTGTGTGTGTGTGTCTGCTGGTGATGCTTGGCAGCGCCTGCACGTCACCAGCTCGGCACGGCTTGGCACAGTCTGGAAACCTGCATTAAAATACAACTAAAAATACTTCCTGCCTGTTTGCATCAGAGACGGCGACAGGGGGATTCAGTCTGCAGCCAGCCCATAATAATCTGCTATTTTCTTTCACGCTGCACCTTAAGCCGCCCACACACTGTCCTCAGTCAGCATCCAGCTATTCATGCAGTCTGCTAATACGGGAAAGCAGCAACAAAACGTCAATTTAGCGAAGCGGGGAAGAGGCTCTGGATGTGTCCTCTGTAGTGGCTGAAAATCTACGTGCCATTGATTTCCTCTCAGCCCGTCTCCCACGCTCGCCGCCGTCTGCCGCTTTAAAGACGGCAAGAGAAAACTCTGCCCAGCGGGATCTCATCAGATCCATCAGAGAGAGGCGGCAGGCCGAGCGACAGTGTGAGGGAGGACGGAGACGGACACACAGCAGCCTGATGCAGAGGACACACAGGAAGGAAATATAAATATTTAATGTGGGGTTAAAGCCTCGTACACCACACTCTTTATTCACTTAAACTGTTTTCTGTAACTTAAAAATGTTTCCCAGGAGCTCCATTACGCCGCAGGTCCTTCACGGCCTGTTAGACATTGTTCCAGGTGGTAATTTACCCGTGTTTAGCCTCACACCGGGGCCCTGGGAAACACTGGTTCCTGACAGGCTGTTAAACAGGTGCATCAGTTCTTCACCGGCTGAACTGCTTCTCTACATGTTAGAACTTTACTAAACTGAGATGATAAACAGAAACATCGAGCTCAAAGAATCGCTGGGCCAAACCACAGCATCAGTCCATAATCAATAATTAATATCAGTGAAAAATCACAAAATTCTCAGAGGCCAAGGCCACGGCTTTAAATTGCTTAATTTGTCCAACAAACAGTCCAAAAGCCAAAGATATGCAAGTTACTACATTAAAAAAAATGGCTGAATCAGCAAATGTAAATTGTCGACCGATTTTCTGTCGACTTGATGCATCGAGTCGTTTCAGTAAAAACCAACAACATTTTGCTTCATGAGCCATCAGGAGATGATCATACATCAAACTATCGGTCAAAGAAACCATCCATCAAAGATCACTTTGCTGTGACCGTGACAACGAGCAGCAGGAGCTCACTCGTCTCACTAGTTACTCGTCTGTAGTTTGTGTGTTATCTTTCTCTTAATGTTGTTCAGGACGAGAATAAAAAGCTGAGGGAGGTGTGGAGAGATTTCTTGGCAGGAAAAATTAATAGATGTTAAAAATTCAGCTGCTGGCAGCTTAAATACTGGTATTATTATAATTATTACTGGTGTTCAAAAACTCATGTGATTAAGCCCCCATTTCGCACACACACACACACACACACACACGCACACGCACACACACACACACACATGTACAAAACAATAACGGATGTGTGTGCACAAATACACACGCACACACGCGCACACAGATACACAAGTGTTTTTTTTTTACAAACACAATATACACACACCCACACACACACACACACACACACACACACACACGTACAAAACAATAACAGATGTGTGTGCACAAATACACACGCACACACGCACGCACACACGCGCACACACACACACACATACACAAGTGTTTTTTTCTTTACAAACACAATATACACACACGCACACACACACACAGATACACACACACGCACACACACACGCACACACACACACAGATACACACACACGCACACACCCACGCGCACACACACACACACACACACACGCACACACACACACACACACACAGATACACAAGTGATTTTTTCTTTACAAACACAATATACACTCACCCACTCAGGAAAATGTTCAAACATAAAAAACGGAGAAATGCACGACTGCAACATTAGTAGATTTCATTTGCTCTTTTTTCATTTTACAGCCGATAGATTTTTCTCCTCAGGCTGAGGTCTAATTAATTCAGCAGGAAATCAAGTGGAAAATCACCGTTAATGGACTCCAGGCCATATTGATGGAACTCCTCGATATCTGATGGGTTTAAACGGCCGTGAAAAGCACCGAGCGCAGGCCTGATCCTGGTCGAGCCTCAGCCACGGATCAAACAGGTTCAGGATTCTGAAAGTCCCAGAGGCAGAAATATCCAACAAAACTCAAACAGCTTCAGAGAAACAGGAGCTTCTGTGTGTTTCTGAAACAGTTGACGAGCAGTCACTCGCTCTCCAAGACCAGGAAACCATCAGCTTCTGCTCTTCAGCCCAATCACTTCAGCCACAAAGGAAAATCATAACCACAGTCTGATCATCGATGGACGTCATCCGAATTCAATTGAAATCACCCACATGACCTCAGAATCCTGACAGTACTGACTTTCTCGTTAAGGATAAATCAATAAGGGCTGTTACAGCAACTGGAAGATAGAAATTATAATTAGTCACCTTCACAAACTGTCTGAAAAACAGCACACTATCAATTATTAATCCATAACCTTTATGAGCTTATTAACTGAAAATGGCCTCTGTGTTGCAAACAGCAGCCAAACAAACAGCTCTGAGCCGCACGGTCACATGCTCATGTTCAGAAGGTCAGATCAGGCAGAGGAACAATTTCTCCACAGAAATCCATCCATCAGCTCCAAACCACAAACCTTTGTCCTGCTCGTTAAAGATAAAGAGTCACAGGATCATCACAGTCGTTAGGAGGCAACCATGGTCTTCAGCTCCCTGCAGGCAAACACCATGGAGCTGTCTCTGGAAACGTCTTGTTTCAGATCTCAAATCCAAAGGTCATCACCTCCCTGTTTCTTCTTGAGGATCATGCTCAAAATCCCTCCTCCTCCTTTCAGCTAATAAACCACATCTCAGACGTGTTTTCCTCTGACACCTGGTATCATCATGTGACCTGACACCTGAACAATGTGACATCTGATCACAGGCCTTCAGACAGTCAGACACCCAGGTACAGGTCACATGTTAACACCTGGTGTAAACGGGGTCACAACCAGCCGCTGAGACCCGGCTGAGCCCGGCAGGTGGAGGACGGACCAATCAGCAAGCTGCAGCAAACATAATGACATAATGATTCTTCACATCGTCAGACTAATGAAGCAGGCGCTCAACACTTAACATGAAGCTTAACTCTGCAACATGGTGACCCATTTCAAGACAAAGACTCAACCAGAACCCGACTTTTACAGATTCATTTAGGTGAAAATTGAATTGCTGTGTTTTCTAAGCTGAGAAGAAGCGTTTGATCAAAGCACGTTGGTCAAAAAAATGCGGAATTGGCTCCATCACACTGTGACAGAAAACAGATTTTACAAACCTGAGATCTCACAATAACTTTCCTCTTTTTGCAGCTGGGCTTGACTTTGTCACAGCAGCAAAATCACAGGTGGAGCTGATGATTTCACTGATAGCTCTGATACATGTAGTTGAGCCAATAAGCTAATGAAAAAACACAGTGTCCTTCTTTTCCCAGTTTGGACACAAAGGAAGAATATCCATTTGTCTGCTGTTAGATCGAAGCAAAGTGAAAACAGTCCTCCACCTACATTCAAACCTGCCTTGGAACCACTCGCACCAACAACACCAACCGTACCTCGTCCACGTTCTCGAAGGCGTTGATGATGTCGTAGGGCAGGCAGGACAGCAGGTCGATGACGAACCACGTCTTCAGGTAGTTCATGCGGATGAGCTTGGGGTCGGAGATGACCTCGCCGCCGGGCCCCACGAAGGTGGTGTGGAAGTTGAGGACGATGTCCACCAGGAAGATGACGTCCACCACGCTGTCCAGCACCAGCCAGGCGATGTTGTTCTGCTTGGTCTTGAAGGAGACGTTGTAGGGCACCATGATGGCCGTGTAGAAGGTGAGGATGAGGATGACCCAGTCCCATGTGGTCTTGAAGGTGCAGTAGTGGAGGATGATGTGCGGAGGCGTCTTGGGGGCTTCCTGCTTGTACTGCGGGAGGATGTCGGAGTTCAGCTGCAAAACCTGGAGGCGAAGGACGGAAACGTTTCGTCAACAAAACTCTTTACTACATTTTCTTTGACCAAGTGCAACAATCAAAAGCAGCTTTTCTTTAATACTCATTCAGCACTGTCAAATTATTATTACCTTTTTCTAACGCCAAATTGCGGGCACTCAGCTCGAGATAAACACGTCAGCGCCTAGCCACAAAATTCAGCCTCTCGAGAAATTTTATGAATCCAGTGTCCACATGAAAATATGAGCTCCATAGCGCCGCCTAGGGGCCTGAAAATCAGCCAGGGCAACTGGCTTGGCCTACGGGCCCGAAAATTGGCGTACAGAACAAGCGTTGCAAGACCAACAAAAAAGTCTCTTACGACTATCGTGAATTCTGAACAGGAAGTTCGCAAATTAGCGTTGAAAGTCCGAATTTAGCGATTTCGCGCTACGCATTTGAACGAACTCTTCCTAGGGTTTAAATCGGATCGGAGGGTGTGTAGGAGACAAGTTGAGGATTAAAAGTTATTGAAAGAATTTGCGTAGCACAAAGGGGGGCGTGGCGGCAAGGGCCCGATCATCGCCGCTTATTCCTATATTTACCCAGAGTCATGTGAGTGTCCACCGAGCTGCCTGAGTCCTGCTGCCAAATCAGGACCATCACTTAAATTACTTCTTTAAAAGTCCATGTTTTAATAGACTCTGTAATTGTGTTTGATCGCGCCAACTTTTAAATCTCATTACCTCTCTGATGTTTACCACCATCTGATCTGTTTTATGTATTTTAATCCCAAAGCGTGGGACGGCTCGTGCTTTTTTGTCTTGTTTGCAAAGTTTTGCTTTTTAATTACTCTCTGAAAAACATTTTGTAAATTCTAAGATCACATTTCTATACTTTAAACTGAGCAGAAAGAAATGGATTCACAGATTTATTCACATGCAATTTACTGTTGAAACTTTCCTATGAAAAGTTTGGGTCATATATAATCAGTTATATTTGTATGAGAAGCCGGAGGAGGAGAGTTGAACATTTCTACAATTCTGTTTTAGTCAAATAGATGAAAGATTGAGAAGGAAAAATAAGTAAACACCACTGTTTTGTTTTAGAGTATAGTCTGGTCATAATCACCCCCTGCTGCTCGGTGTGTGGAGAGAGAGGGAGAGAGAGAGACAGAGAGAGAGAGAGGGAGAGAGAGAGAGAGAGGGAGAGAGAGAGACAGAGAGAGAGAGAGAGAGACTGACAGAGAGAGAGAGAGAGAGGGAGAGAGGGGGGAGAGAGACAGACAGAGAAAGAGAGAGAGAGACTGAGAGAGAGAGAGAGGGAGAGAGACAGAGAGAGAGAGAGACTGAGAGAGAGACAGAGAGAGAGAGAGAGAGACTGATAGAGAGAGACACACACACAGGGAGAGAGAGAGAGAGGGAGAGAGACTGAGAGAGAGAGAGAGAGAGAGCNAGAGAGACACACACACAGGGAGAGAGAGGGAGAGAGAGAGACAGAGAGAGAGAGAGAGACAGAGAGAGAGAGACTGATAGAGAGAGACACACACACAGGGAGAGAGAGAGAGAGGGAGAGAGACTGAGAGAGAGAGAGAGAGCCAGAGAGAGCGAGAGAGAGAGAGCCAGAGAGAAAAGTAAATGTATGATGTTTTCCCCCCCAGTTTTCATCTGTATTCATCTCTTCTGTTCTCTGTGACAAAAGTACATAATGAATAAATCTGGCCTGAAATGAGACAGAGACAGAGGACAGAAAATGAGAGAGAGAAAATGAGACTGGAGAGAGGAGTTAACCAAAAAGTGCAGAAAAAGCAGCAGTTACACCGCGCAGCGTGTTGATGAGCCCCCCCGCCGAGCTCGGCCTCCTCCGCAGCTCAGACGACATTAACTCTGACGCGGCAGTTTGATTCCTCTGCAGATCAGCCATTCAGCTGGTTTTACACCGAGCTGGAGATTATTCTGTTTGTATCCAGCTGCTGCACAGATGAGCTGTAACACAGCCACCGATGTATAATACATGATTAGACTTCCTGCAGTCATTAGTTTATTTGTACTGAGTAACAGCTCATACTGCTCCTAATACTGATGAGCATGGAGGGATCACTTCTACTGTGATCAATATCACTGCTAGATGTACAAATACTACTAATATTACATATGGCTGCATACTGCTGCAAGAACTACTAATATTTCTAATACTTACAGTACTATTACTATCAGATTTGCAAAACTATTTCTACCACTACTACTACTGCTGCTCAGCATCTATTAAGTTACTACTCACACCTCTGCTGTTACTGCTCATACTACTACTATTATTACTCATGCTGTCATCACTACTGTTACTACTGGCACCTCTACTTCTCTACTAGCCGACCACCACTAATGTCACTACTACTAGTACCACTACTACTACTATAGCCTCAGTCGGTCTCAGCCGGCCTCGGTCAGTGTCAGTTGGCCTCGGTCAGCCTCAGCCGGCCTCGGTCAGTCTCAGTCGGCCTTGGTCGGCCTCAGTCAGTCTCAATCAGTCTCAGTCAGCCTCGGTCAGGCTCAGTCAGTCTCAAGTCTCAGTCGGTCTTGGTCAGTCTCAGTCGGTCTCAGTCAGCCTCGATCAGCCTCAGTCGGCCTCGGTCA
>JBBMOC010000640.1:15000-25313 GCA_037975185.1 Centropyge bicolor
TTATTATTAAATTACAAGCATTACTGATAAAATGAGGCCTGTGTTCAGTCTCTGTATTTCCATTGAAGGTCTATCTAACCAGCCGTGGTCATTTTCTCGCCATTGTCCCGGTCACACGGCGGCTGAATGAAGGCGGACGCCTGGGCTCGGAGGTCGCTCCTCCTGCCCCGCTCTAAAAATAAAATCAAATGTTTGAAAGGGCAGAGAGCAGCACAACAGAGGCACAGCACATCCAGCAGCCGCACGTCGTGATCGACCCGGCCCTTTGAAGGGACCATTACCAACAAAAAGTGGACTTTGAAATAGCTTTTTAACCCCGGGGCCTCCAGCCGCCTGAAAACCTCCCTTTCATTCTCTGTTCAAATGGAGGCAAATTCAGCCAATCACTCGTGAGAGGAGCTCCAACAGCTGCACTGGATCTGCCATGGATTCAGAGTTTATTCTGAGGCCTAATCGCTCGACTTCCCTCGAGGACGTCGTCGTGCAACTTACTATAAATCTCGGGTTGCACAGCGCCGTCTTTTATGTGATTTTCTATATGCTAATGCCTTAAATTGGCTCTGGATCCCTGCAGATAATAAGCGTGGGTGCTCTTAGGAGCTTTTTATTCAATATGTTTCCTGGAGGAAAACTGCTGCAGTACAGTTTATTGTTGGCTGTTGAAAAGCAGTGGAAAAAGCCCAGAGTCATCGAAGCCGTCAGTTCACATTGGACGAAACCTAAGAAACAGATTCCTGAGACTTTACAGGACTGTTCTTATTTGAGAAGCTTTTTCAGAGTTTCCTCAACTACATCTACTTGAAAGTACTGTTGTTTTTTTTACCTGAGTCATTTTGTCTGACTGTAGTAGGTTTGGTACTTTTTACTCTGGATACTTCAAGTTTTGTAGGAATGACAACACATTATTCTGCTTACGAATACAAACTAGTAAATATGTATATTATGATGATGAATGCTGAATATTACTCTTCAGTCTTCTCTGCTTGTGCTACAGTTCAATTGCAGTTATCTCCATTATCTCCTAATTGTTGCCGGTGTTCAGAAAAGTTAACTTGAGCTCATTTTAAAGAGTCTGTGAAACGACCTCCCTCGTGCTCAGCTGCCCGTTTGAATGGCGTCATTATGAAACTAACTGAGAGCATTTAGAGCCAATGAAGGAGGAAAAAAACAAAAGAAGAAGCTCAGCTAAGGTGTGTTCACACTTTGAGGAGGACGAGAAGTCTCCTCTGTGTTGTTCATTATAATCGACTGTTGGTTATCATGATCTTCACCGGTCAGGTCTGTTTGACAGGATGAATATAAACCAGCAGCGGTTTTCAAAGTGTGAGGCGCGCCTCCCCTGGGGGGCGCCAGAGGGCTTCAGAGGAGGCGCGGCGAGTGAAAAAATAAACCTGAAAAGAAAAAAAAAGTGTAAACATCTGACAAGAGACAAGATGGATGGATTTTTAGTATCTCAAGTGAAAGTGAGAGAGGGCACAGAGTCTGGGGCGAGCAGAAAACGGAGGAAGTATGACCCTGATTATTTAAAGTTTGGCTTTTCATTCAAAAATGTGTTTTAAAAAGATGTTTAAAAAACGATGTTAAAATGTGTTTTAAAAATATTAAAAACATACAGATGTTAAAAATGTGTTTAAAAAAGATGTTAAAAACATACAGATGTTAAAATGTGTTTAAAAAAAGATATTTATCCACACACAGAGATAAAGATGATTAAAATGTTTTAAAAATATGTTTAAGAACATACAAACATGTTTAAGATGTTTACAAAAATAAAGATGTGTATAACATTTATTGTTTAAAACCTTTTTCAAGCCTGTGTGGAACATACAAAGCGACAACAATAACAGTAATAATAGTAATAACAATTAGGGGGGGTAAAGGGGGGGTGGCATGCTTTTGAGTTCTCTTTAGGGAGGCTCGCTATCCCACACTTTGAAAACCTATGTTGATATGAGCATTAATGTAGAAGAGCATTTCCTCATTTTAAAGTCACACAGTCAAACTGCTAACACGCTCTATTCCCTGAAGCAGAAGTTTGACTGCAGGACTTTTAACGGCCGTCTCCCATCGCGGTGCGTCTCCGTTTACTTTGAGCGAAGGTCTTAAGTGCTTTCTCTACACGGCCTATTCAGTAGCTGTGGTTACATAATTCGCCATATAGCGTGCATGCATTATAGAGCAGCACCCTGTCCTAATTTGTTGGAAAGTAATAGAGGAGCACTGGCATGGAAGGCAAGTCAATGTGTCCTTTATCAGCCGCAGAAACACTTTCATTAGGAGCTCAAATGGAGGGATTTGTCTCGGTGGCCTCATGTAAACACACAGCGACAGCCCCCAGGCCTCCACTGTACATGTTGACACATAAGGACAAAAGGGCCTCACACAGAGCTGGAGCAGGAGCCGCAGGACCAGTAAATAAGAGCTCTTTCCTTCAGTTCATAGTAATACTCAAGAATGCAGCTCCGCGCGATGCATCAGGCCAGAGCACAATGCAAGTGGAAATAAAAAAAAAAAAAAAGAGGAAAGGCTTGAGCTAAAAATAACAGGGAGCAGAGCTGGTGCACGCACCGGCAGAGTGAGTCCTGAAACCAGATTCTGATCAGCAGCTCCGCACGGACCACCAGTCGCACCTACACTCACTGCACAACACGGCAAAGACTGCACTCCACGGGGGGGGGGGGGTCGGAGGACGAACCGGACGGACACATGAGGGACACCTGATCTGCACACAGGGCTGAAACACTGTCCAGGTTTAACATGTTTCAGGATCATTTGGTTTAGAGCAGGGGTTTTCAAAGTGTGGGATAGCGAGCCTCCCTAAAGAGAACTCAAAAGCATGCCGCCCCCCCTTTACCCCCCCTAATTATTATTACTATTATTACTGTTATTGTTGTCGCTTTGTATGTTCCACACAGGCTTCAAAAAGGGTTTAAACAATAAATGCTATACACATCTTTATTTTTGTAAACATCTTAAACATGTTTGTATGTTCTTAAACATATTTTAAACCATTTTAATCATCTTTATCTGTGTGTGTGGATAAATATCTTTTTAAACACATTTTAACATCTGCATGTTTTCAGCATCTTTTTAAAACACATTTTAACATCTGTATGTTTTAACATCTTTTTTTAAACACATTTTAGCTTCTGTTTTTAACATATTTTAACAGAGCTTTTTAATATCTTTTTGAATACATTCAATTTAAGGCCTCTTTGTGCAATTCCTCAAATCAGATAATAAACAGATCAACGTCAGTCAGATATATTTTTTGTTTTTTTATCATAGCGGCTTGGTCGTTAAACTTTGGTGCTTGGTTTCAATATGACGCCGGAGTTTACATGGTGGCATACTGTCGTTAGCTAGCACCTCTTTGCAGATAACACTCTGTGGCAGCGGAGCATCATCAGGACCAATACATGAAAAGCCAAACTTTAAATAATCAGGGTCATACTTCCTCCGTTTTCTGCTCGCCCCAGACTCTGTGCCCTCTCTCACTTTCACCTGAGATACTAAAAATCCATCCATCTTGTCTCTTGTCAGATGTTTACACTTTTTTTTCTTTTAGGGTTTATTTTTTCACTTGCCGCGCCTCCCCTGAAGCCCTCTGGCGCCCCCCAGGGGAGGCTCACCTCACACTTTGAAAACCGCTGGTTTAGAGTATCATCATTATAAGATAAGATAAGATAAGATAAGATAACTTTTATTGATCACCCTTAGGGGAAATTTACTTGTCACAGCAGCAGTAACATACAGTAAACATTAACTCAAAAATAAATACCAGTAAGTGGCTAAAGAGATAAGGCAGCAATAAAAAACAAGAAACAATAAGTGGCCTAAGACAATAAAGTGACAAGTGAGGTAAAGTATTTACATTATGTTACATGTTTTCCTTGTCTTTGGCATCCAGAAGTAATAGACATACTATTATTCATATGAGAATAAAGATTCTATAGATGCTATTGCACAGAAATTTCTATGTTATTGCACATTATTACATTATTTGCACTGTACAGCAGAAAAAATGCAGTCATGACTTAAATGCAGTTATTTACTGTAATGAGGTGTTAAAGAGTCTTATTGCCGTGGGTATGAAAGACCTGCGGTAGCGCTCCTTCTTGCAGGGTGGGAGTCTTAGTCTGTTGCTGAAGGAGCTGCTTAAAGCTCCCACAGTCTCATGCAGGGGGTGAGAGGGGTTGTCCATGATAGATGTCAGCTTGGCTAACATCCTCCTCTCACCCACCTCCTCAATGGAGTCCACAGAACAGTCCAGGACAGAAGCAGCCCTCCTGACCAGTTTGTTCAGTCTCTTCCTGTCCCTCTCTGTGCTCCCCCCTCCCCAGCAGACCACTGCATAAAAGAGTGCAGATGCTACCACAGTGTCATAAAAAGTCCTTAGTAGAGTCCTGCATACTCCAAAGGACCTCAGCCTCCTCAGCAGGTGCAGACGGCTTTGGCCCTTCTTGTATAGTGCATTGGTGTTATGTGACCAGTCCAGTTTATTGTTAAGGTGAACACCCAGGTATTTGTAGGTCTCCACCCTCTCGATGTCCAATCCCTGGATGTTCACCGGTGCAGTCTGGGGTGGCTTATTACTATTACTATAACTGCAGGTTGGGATGTTGTAAACAGGCAGAAGATATATAGAAACATAACATTTTAATAATCATGTGTGGGAATTTAGAGAGAATATAATTAACCATACAAATGATTCTGGCTGGTCCGGACTGTTTTTCGTGGATGTCTTGTTTCCAAACCCTGTCAATAACTCGCTGTTGGTCACCGAGCCAGGCTGTGTGGACCCCCCCCCCTGCAGGCTCCTGTACAGCAGATGATGCAGATGTAAAGTGTTCATGGATGAGTTACCTGTCGGTCCAGCTGCCGGACGTTTGCAACTTTTGCTTTGTCTGTAAAAAGTCACTGTGAAGCCTCAATGGAGAAGAATGAAACTGTCAACAGAGGAGCTTTTTGTTGTGGTTCAGACCAAAGAAAGCAGCTTGGAAACGTTGTGAAATGGCCCCTGGTCGACAGACTAATGATCCACGGATCAAGAGCTTTGGTCCAGTTCTGGGTCCAACACTCCAAACTTCCTCAAATCAAACTCTTTTTAAGGTGAATATTATGAGTCTTACACACAACTGCCAAGTGACACCACAGACGTGAAAGCTGCAGCGCTTGGTTTGACGCCTCGGGCGCCCGTGTTGTTGCCTCAGCACTCTTCACTCATTCTGATCAGCCGTCTACCTGGAAGCACGTCTGGCCCGAGGCTCAGGTAACTGTGCCATCTGTGAAGCTTTGACAGGTGCTGACAACGCAAACAGTGAGCTGCTCATCATCTCTAACAGTTTGCTCTGCCACATGTTCACACAACAACACGTCTTTAGAAACTAAATGAATGAACATTGTTGATTTGTCAATGACCCAAAACAACTTCCATGAGCGTTGGAGGCAGCAGGTGCACGGTCATACATGGACAACGTGAAACAGTCGCAGTCTCATTGGGTTAGGTTACAGAAGTACTTGGTTAGGTTCAGGTCAAAGATCATGGTTTAGATTCAAATAAATACATCAGTAACTTTAGTGACACTATGATGCACTGACTGGTGGGCACTTTGAATCTCTTTGTATCACTGCAATGACGAAGATATTCTCTTCTCTTCTACATACATGATGCAAGTTTAAATGACTTGACTTTTGGTTTGACAACATCAGTGTCCTGACCATAGACTGTATAAAATATGGACGTAGTGTCCGTGACGTCACCCATAGGTTTCTGAAGAGCAAAAATGAAGCAAATCGTAGTGCGTAGCCATCTTGGTAGCCTACCTCCGGTTACTCCAAATATGGACAAAGAGGTGGAGCGAGGGCGGAGCTGAGGCGGGTCGAATGAACGCTATTGGCTGAAAAAAGCTGCTTTATTCCAAATATTCAAACTAGCTACGGCTAACCAGCTAGGTTAAATGCTAAATATCGTTGCTAGCCGGCTAACCCCACGACGATCTCTTTCCCAAACTCAGTGACTAGAATTAGCCGGGGTGACGCCCTTTAGACCGTCAGTGGCTAGTTGTCAATCAAAGTGGCGCCACTTAGATTGACAGCTATGAATTGTGCATAATGATGTATGCTGTATATTTTAAACAAACGCCTTATAAAAAAATTCGCCCCCCCCAGAGTTGTCATGGAGTAGAAAAACAGCTTATGAGACTAGAGCCATGTTTTGAACCAGGCTGTAAATATGTTTTTTTCTGTCGTAAAATCGGACATTTTAACATGGGGCTCAAATGTAATTGACTCCCTTCTGCAGCCTGCTCTAGTGGTTATTGGAGGAACTGCAGCTTTTTTGCACTTCTGCATTGGCTTCATTTTTCAGCGCCGGAGGTTGCCGCTTGACTTTGACCCAGGAACCTCCTGGACAGACTCCAGTCAGTCAGTTTGTCTCAGTGAGTCCAATGAGCACTTGTGGAATTTTCAGTTCACGGCCAGTACAAATACTGTGACTGAATATTTGTGTAGTATTAAATGTCCTATTGCAGGTCACTGCTGTTCACTGATGTGAATGCTGGTCAGTGTCTTTCTTTGGAGGGATTCTCAAACTTTTCTTCAGTTTCTAACAAACTCTGGTTTAGTAGAAAGTTGGTTTATTAACTCACCACAGTGTCACAGAAACTGTTCAACCTGCTGCAGCAAAATCCAGTTTCTTACTGTTTGTCGGACTGTTTCCTTCCAGATCGAGCTCACTCTTCATTTCCTCAGACCTAACAGAGCAAGGATGCACCAATGAAACTTTTCTCATTAAACAACAACATAGTCCATGAACCAGTCGTGTGCTGTCTTGGCTTATGGGAGCTGTGGTTTTAAATGCTTATGAAGTAATGGAATATTACTGTGTCTATCAGACAGAAAAGTGCAGGAACATATGTCAGTGATCCGTCATCACAAAACCCACAGAAACGTCAGGCTCTTTAAACCACAGGGTGGAGTCACGTCCTGATGGAGAACTAAAGAGAGGAGCTCAGGTGGAGGTGAAAGGAGGAGCCAAGGCCGAGGAGGACGGAGGTGACGGCGGCAGAGAGCAGCAGTCTCCTGCTTCGTTACATAACCTCCTGGCCTCCATGGTTAGATAACCTGCTGCCTGTGTTTCTGCCTGTGTTTCTGCCTGTGTTTCTGCCTGTTGTTTCTGCCTGTGTTTCTGCCTGTGTTTCTGCCTGTTGTTTCTGCCTGTGTTTCTGCCTGTGTTTCTGCCTGTGTTTCTGCCGTTGCTCCACAGAGAGGAGATTGTTGTGGTTAATACGTAGCTTCAGGTTGGACGGTGTCGGCCCCACTGCTCCCAACGCTGGCCGGCGTTAACTGTGTTAAAGGGATGGTACAGAGCGTGCCGGGGCCTCGGGCCCCTGGCTGCGGCTCCCGTGGTTGAAACAATCACCTCTGTTTATTTTCAGCCTGTTTCTCAGTGGACTGTGTTTGAGGAAGTCAGTGGTGTAGGACAGGGTATGAAGAGCAGGTGTTGTGGAGGAGACGAGTCCACGACACAGAGTGAGGCCCTGGACCCTCCTCGGGGCCCACAGACAGTGAAGAAAGACTCTGTGAGGTTTGACATTATCTTTGTGTTTGTGAGTATCTGAGCCTGACTGATGCTGGGTGTCTGAAAAGGTTTCCTTCTATTGTTTGTTTAAGAGCTGTGACCGAGCATGTAATGAATAGAGCACTGACATTTTTATAAAATGATGCATCAGGAATTTTCACTTTATGTGATCGAGTTTATACTGAAACCGTGATGTTGTCGATGTGCAAAAAAAGTTCTAGTTTGTAAACTAAGAATAACAAAAATGGGCTCCAGGTCTCATGTTTATGTGTGTGTGTATTTGTGTGTGTGTGTGTGTGTGTGTGTGTTTCATAGTGAAGCCCCTGCAGCCATGTTCCTGCCTGTCCCTCTCAGGCGCCTCAGCTCTGATGTGTTGTGAGACCAACATGTACAGTAACACAGCTGAAAAGAGTCGTCGTGTTATTTCTTTACTTTGTTCCATTCATCTGCACTGACGTGTAAAATAAGGTAAAAAAAAAACCCTGCAGTGTGTTGTTGATGCTCGGGGCCGCTCTGCTCACTGTACTCTTCCTGTACGTGAAGCCACGGCTGAGGCTCAGGCTCAGGCTCAGGATCAGGATCAGGATCAGGATCAGGACACAGGAGCCCAGACTCAGACAGCGATGGAGTCAAAACCTGTCGGAACAGTTAACTGACCGACTTGAATAGAACATATGAAATATGAGGAGTGGGAGAGTTTGAGGATCTTCGTATAAGCTTTGAGAGTCAGAATGAACTGAACTCAATCTGCCACATGTTGGATGAAGATGATGTGGAGATGGAGTGTGTTGGGATTAGATTCACCACGCCTGCAGGTGGTTTTCCAGCTGCAGACATGGAGCCTCAGTTTACAGCCAGAGCTCGTTCCAGAAACCGACCTGAGCAGGCTGCCGACTCATCATGTGATGAAGCCGTCACAGTCCAACCTGAGAACTGAAGGAGCAGAAACAGTATAAGAAAATCAAAGGTAGACAAATTACTGTTGTTGTGTAAACCACCACGACGGAGTGGAAACAACTAGAATGAGTTTCAGCTTTGATTCAAGGACACTGACAGGAACAGTGGGTTTTTATATGGAGACTCCACATTTACATCTCAGGGTACCAAAAGGACAGATTACCATAATTTTAAATGCAGACGTTGTTTCACTAGATGGGGGATTCCTCCCTGGTCACGGTCTGTCAGGCCTCTGCCTTCAGTTAGGAAACACTGACGAACGTGTGTGTGTGTGTCTGTCAGTTGTATCTGGACACATTTGTGGGACGGGAAACTTCAAATCAAATCTGCGTTCAGATGACAGGAGTTAACCATGTGATCATCATATTTGGGTGATCGTAACACGTCATGACCCTCAGAAGGTTTATCATGAAGTTGTTGAAATAGTTATTTGATGTAAAGTCTGAGCTGAAGGCTGGCTTACGTCTGGGAAGAAAATGGCGGATGATGGAAACTGTGTTTGTGTTGTGGTTTGCAGAGACCGTCTCTGCTTCGTCCTTGAGCTCCGAGCTGCACAACGTGGACTACATGTCATTGAGAAGTAATTCTGATGGATGTTGAAGTGTGGCTCAGAATGCCATAGTGCCGGCTCTAGTTTTGCACCAGTAATGAGAAATCTGCTCATGGACAGCAGAGCAAAGCCACACGAAGCCTCTGGTGTCGATGTGAGCATCTTAACACGTTTTCTGTCGTGTTTTGTTCAACAGCCTCATTTGTTCATTTCAAGTGTTCGTTTTTTAGAGATGAATACGAAGCACTTTTTTAAACTAATAATATTAAACTAATATTTGTTGTGGTGCAATAGTTTTGTACACTTTTTTAATTGAGAAAAATCCAGAAAAGCGCACTGAAGGGGGGAAATTTAATTTTATATTTGTATTGTAGTTTCTCAACACTCTACCTCTAAAAAGATTTTGTTTTAATTTGCTCTCATATAATAATTTTTTTCGCTTTGTTTTTTTAAGAAAAAAATGCACACACAACAATGTTTGGGGGAATTTTTTTTTTACTTACTGCTCTATTGCTTCTGTTTTTGATAATAAAGTATTTTGCAGTCGCCTTTAAACTTTGCCCAAATTCTGTCCTGGGTTATAACAAAAAAAAATCTCAAGGAAAAACCACAAAAACACCTAAGGGTCAGCAGTGTGATGGTACCTCAACCCTAAATATTGAAAATATCGGTATTGGTATCGGTATCGGCGATACTGGCCCTGTATTTACTTGGTATCGGATCGATACCAAATCTTGCAGTATCGCACACCTCTATTTCAAATGTCTCTCTGTGATTTCTTTAAAAAATTACCTGCATCAGTTAAACCTCTCTGTTGATGGAGATGAAGTCTGTGACACGAGTCTGCAAATGACTTGTGTTTTAGGGAAACATTGGAGTCGGAACCGTGAATGTAATTTATCATAAATGATGTAAAATGAAAGTTTTTAAAAGCTCTTAACTTTCGTGATATCTATTGAATCGGCTGCTTGTTAAATTCCTCCTGTGACCAGTGAACGTCCAATCACAGCTCAGCACCCGGAGCTCACACATGTCTGCATGTCAACACTGTGGATGGTGGTGTATTCGTTTTCAGTCTCTCTGTCCTGCTCTGGACTGGACTGCAGGAAGTTGACACCCCAGCACTGAAACATCTCCACCCACAGCCTCGCCTCCACCACAGCTTTCTCCAGGGACGAGGAACCTTTGAAGGACCTCCACCTTCCCTCCACCTCAGGGTCTAAA